>RWGY01000009.1:20159813-20271152 GCA_007726485.1 Eragrostis curvula | reverse complement strand
CCTTTCCAAGAAACTTTCACAAACAAGGGAGCAAAAGATGTCTTTGCTTTCTTTGTTTGATGATCTAACACATCCCCCACACAGCAGGAGGGAAGCAGCTAAGTCAACAATACAGATTACAGAGCCCAACCATTCTACCATCCAAAATGAGAGCTAAGTGAATAACAAACATCTAGCATTATAGCTCTGGCACTAAAGACATTGTAATCCAGTCTTAGCATCAAATGGCATGTTGTACAAATGACCAGACTATTTTTTTTTATTTCGATTTTGGACACTCCGCATCCCTGCATCTCCACTAAACATCAATCACAACGAAGTGAAAGGTGAATCCCAAAAGTTGTCGCGTCGACCCTCAATTCATCCAACTGTTCTGGATAGTGATTATAGGAAATCATATTGGTTTAGAGAAGTAGCAAGCCAAAGTACCACGGGGATAACAGTTCCGGGACAATAATTTTTATTTTTGGTGGAAAACAGGGCTTTTATTTCCCCGACCAGGACAGCAACTAAAAGACGCCCTTCATGGCTCACTCAGCGGATTCTGTCAATCATGCCTATCATTTCTTCACTTATGACTTATACATGGAGTTTGCACATCTGCGGTAGGCAGCCGGTAGGCATCCAGGTCGACCTTACACCAAAATCGGCAGGCATCCAGGCATGGAATTCTTCGCAATTTACACCAAACTCGCACTCCATCCCATCCACATTAACCATCTTTCCCCCATTTTAAGAACTCGACCTTACATTTAACAGTGCATGCCTACAGGGTATCTAGATCAGGACAGAGGTAGGAATGAATCGAATGATTGCATGGGCGGAGAGGCGAAGCAGCTTACTTGTTGCCTCCATCCTCGGAGACCTTGTTCCGAACTGGATGTGCCGGCCGGCGAAGATGCCGCGCTTGGCCCGCCCCATGACGACCTTGTTGTTGGGCAGCATGTTCTTCACCGAATCCATCAGGTCCGTGGGCAGCTTCCCATCGCCGCCCACGCGGCGCACCACCTTCTTGTACATCTCCCGCGCCCGGAACGACATCTTCTTCCCACACTTCTCTTCACCCTCTTGCTACGACGGCGGCGCCGGCAGCCGGACCGGTGGCGTCGAGAGGTTTTGGTGCCTTGGGAGGGACCGGTGGCCCCGTTTGGAAGGCACCAGATTTTCAGAATCTGGAAGCTGGAAGCTGAGCAGCTTCCAAACGGGACGGATTTTGGGGCGGCTTCTGGAATCCAATGGCCTAGATTCTCAAAATCCCGGAAGCTGCGGGAGGCCAGCTTCCAACAGCTACTGCACGACCAAATTACAGCTTTGCCCACGGTCTTTTTGGGAAATTACCTCGATCTGCCATCGAGTGTCTCTCGTTCCTTCTCGTCCCCTTCGTTTGCAGCGGCTGCAACGAACTGCAGAAGAGCTAGCGACGCAATAAAAAATCACGGAAAGAAAAGCAGACCGGGACCAACCAAGCAGGGCCCACGTGCGTCAGGAAAGTTGCTGATGGTAGTAGCATGTATCCAAACAGCAACCGCAGATTTTGTTGAAAAACCAGCTTCTCGTGAGCCATTCCAAAATCCAGATTTTTCTAATCGCTTCTGGCTCCCAAACGGGGCCTACGTGATTGGGCTTTGGGCCTTTGTGTCGCGTGGTGACTGTGGATGGGCCTGATCGGCTCCGTGTTTTGAGTCGATCGTGTTTAGTGAACAAAGGCCGCCAAGCCAAATCGGTTTGGTTCGTTTTGTTGGAGACTAAATTTTCGTCATGTTCTCAGAAAAATTGGCCTAGCAATTTCATTTTTGGTAGTATATGAATGCGAAGGCAATCATTTGGCTAGCAAAATGTGGCTTGGATTTTGGCTTGCTTTTTGCTGACGTGGCATCTATTTATTGGTTGTATTTATTGAGATGACATTTGATTTAACAGACTTCAAACCAACATAATCGCTAAAACCGTGCAGATGATTTTCAAAATGTTTGTACGGTTGCACACCTTGCAATTTAATATATAAAACAAGGACATTATGGACAAAATTTTGACCAAAAGATAATAATAACTTGTGGGCTAGGCATGTGGTAATCATGATTTTGGCACTAATCTGAATTTGCTTTGTCACAAACAAAATACTCGTCTCTAAAAAAAACATTGTTACTGCCCGAAATGTTGGCCATGACCAACGTTTTATTTGGATTTATTTTAGTCTAAGAACATGTTTGGATTGGTGCCGAACTAGCCATGCCAAATGGTGGTCATAACCAACCCAGGGCACGACCCAAATTTTGGTTGGGCATGTGCGTTTGGAATGTTAGCAAATTAGGGACCAATTTTTGTTGCTACAAATTTGGCAACGTGTGTTTATTTGGATTCCAGCTTTGTCAAAGATGTTCTTATGATATATGGGCCCACAAGCAAAAAATACATATATTGTCAAATATAGTGTGCGGCGTGGTGCGCCCAACATCCAGCCGCTACAATGTGGGAAGGCTTTTTTTGAGGAGCCAACAGATCCACTGCCGCCACAGTATCGATTTGTAATTATGTATTATGTCTGGAATCACATTGTTGATTACTCCGTATCATATTCGCATATTTTAGGATGAGAAATGATTTTGTCATAATTGTAGATATTATGTGTATCATAGGAATTAAGCTCCTGCTATATTTGCATCACCCTATACCTCTATATAAGCACAACCAAAGAAGCGTTACAATGAAACCGCACAACCAAACCAAGTATAAGAGTGTCGCTAAGAAACAAAGGTGCCTCATCTTATGGCCCTTCTCAATACTGGAAATGCTAGGGCTTTGTTCGTTGCCATCACGGTTGTGGTCTTGGTCTTGTCGTTGTTTGGCTCGTGCCCTGTGCGAGGAGATTTGGATGGAAAAATAAGTAAGTCGTCTACTCTCAATATTGAAGGCGAAACATTTTATGGGGCTAAAGAAACGTCGTCACAATTGACAAATGTTGATCATTGGGTTGAGCTAGGAAGGCTCTGGTTGTGTCTACAGCCTCCTCAAGCCCCTCCCAGCCTGGCCATCCCCAATTGCATCTTTGATGGATCCCTAGCTACTTCCTTCACCATCCTAACACATTCAAATCGAGATCTCGCCCACTGATGTGTTCCCCACATCAAGCGGCATCCTCCTTGCTTCCCCCATCGTCTTGTCCTCCACCAACATCGAGTTGGCATGCCGTCCTGATACCTTTTCTAAGTCCAGAAATAGCATAGTTTTTTTCATTCCCACAGCTCCTGAAACACTAACCCCTAAGCTCTACTATTGCTGATGCTTTCTTACTAATTCTGACATCATAAGCCATTTCAGTGAAATAGGAGTTATTTTAAATATTAGTTTGTTCATTCTAATATTTCTGTACATGAGTACTTATATTGACTTTTGTATTATTATTTGTCTTCATCATACAGAAGTTTGCAATACCATGCCAGTGTGTTCCCTTGACAAGTGCCGCCAACATTGTGCTCAAAACTACATGAATCACACATTAAAGGATGTTAGGTGTTGGATGGACAATCACCATAATTACCTAAATAGCCTATATTGCTGCTGTGATTATATTAAAAAATAGGTTTTGTAATACGATCAAAGCTTGCATATGGTTGTTTAAAAAGTTGAATAAAACCTTCTGTCTATTATCTTAATATTTTAACACTAGGAGTCACACATTCATATCTGTCTCTTCTCTATTGCTCCTTTCGCTCTTCGGATAAATTTTGATGTTATTAGAACTATTAACTTAGTTAAAAAATAAAGACAATAAAATTCATCCAAATTGATTATTACCTAATAAATACACATGGAATATTTCTTTCACATGTTTTTGGCTCCTCGGAATTTTGTTTCGATCCCGCCATCAGTTATGCCCTCCACTATAACCTCTCTCTCTCTCTCTCTCTCTCTCTCTCTCTCTCTCTCTCTCTCTCTCTCTCTCTCTCTCTCTCTCTCCATGATTAATATCGGATCAAGCTGTCGGGATCATTTCTCTCTGAAATTGATAAGTTGGCGTGCGGATCATTTTTTGATCTACGAAAGATCATGAAACAGTGTCTAAGGAAATCATTTGCTAGGAACTGACATGCCAAAATTTTGGATGCAACTCAAGCATTGGCCAAAAGTTTAAGTTAAAAAAGTTACAAATGATTCATTTCTAAAATTTTGGAGAGGTTATAATAATAAACTAATCCGATGGGTCGCATGAGCCGTTTTATCATTTTTAAATAAAATAAAATAAATAAATAATCCGCTACTCTGGCGAGTTCTTTGTAGGCGCTACTCACAAAAGAATGTTTAGATAAGTGGTTTGGTTTAAAGTTACATTAAATCATTGGTCATAACGTTGTCAACTTAAAAATATAGGGAATAATTCATCGTAATAAAACTACAATTTTCTAGGAATACCTGTCCGTGCGTTTTAGTGACCACAAAACAGAGTACGGCATCTGCTTGACCTTATCCATCTACACAAGTGATCAACGTGCATAACATCAGAACCTAGTTCGTACAGCAAAAGGGCAATTCAAGCGTGTCATGTGTGTGCGATGAGACAGATCAAGTCGGCAAAATTTAAAACCAGCCTAATTAGGGGGTGTTTGTTTCCGACGGCAAAATTTTTAGCTCTGTCACATCAAAAATAATTTTGTTATTTAAAAGTATTAAATAAAGTTTAATTATAAAACTTTTTGATAGATGTGTGCTAATTTACGAGACAAATCTAATGAGCCTCTAATTAATCTATGTTTTACTACAGTGATGCTACAATAACTATCTTCTAATCGCAGCTTAATTACTCTTATTAGATTCGTCTCGCGAATTAGCCCAGAAGTTCTGCAATTAATTTTATAATTAGACTTTAATTAATACTTCTAAATGATAAAATTATCTTTAATGTGACAGGATTAAAATTTTTATCAAAGAAACGAACACCCTTTGCATCCCGCCCTTCTGTTTTTGAACGAACGCACCCATTCTAGAGCGCCATCAACATGACAAATCCCTTGGTAATGTGTGGCAGGACGTGGAGAGTTAGCTGCCAAGGGAATTTTGATAATAACATGACAAATCGAATCTCACTCTACCGTGTGTATACTGTACCAAAATAAGTACAATCAAATCCCTATCTACACGAAATCGTTACCATCAAGCAGCTATAGACAAAAAAGAACATGACGGTTCAGGATTTTTTTTAAAGAGTTCAATGGACATATGTAACCACAAAGACACGAACAAAGAGGAGCATGAACTGAAGAAATATGAAACACCAGAAACCTATGGCGCCGATAAGCAGCTCTTCTTTCCTTCGAAAATAAAAAGAAAACTGAGAAGCTCTTCTTCTACATGCCCTTTAGTTGTGGTCCACTGGGAAGGCTCTCAAATCCACGCTCCCTCACCAAAGACTGGACTGCACTCAAGGTAGCCCCTTTGGAAAGAAAACATGGGGTGATTTCTCAACCACACCCATGCATGTTCTAAAATCTTAGTGCCGTTACGTGAGGTTCTTCGACATTTGACATGGAAAGGCTCAGGGTGGACATGCTTTAACAAGGCAAGCCAGAATTTGGCGTCATACAGATACAGCCAAAAGACGACGTAGATGTCGATCATGTACCAAATAAAGTTAAACGGATTAATTGTTGATTGCAAATAACTTATATTTTTGCAACAGCAATTTGCATTCGCTTGTATATCATCCAGCAACAAAGGTGGAGAAAACAGTGGTAGTAGCGCTCCGGAACATTTGGCGGGCGGACGATTTCCCAAGGTGCACGCACACTGACATGGGGCTGCAATGTGACACCGATCGCCGTCCAGAATGCCGCTGCAATGGGGCAGCGGAAGATCAAGTGTTGAGTTGTTTCATCGGATCCACCACAGAGCTCACAAGTAGCCGAATCAACAGCATGCTTGGTCAGAAGATTCGTTCTGCATTTGATCACCAAGAGCCAAGTGAAGTTTCAGTCAGTCTTTGAAACTTCGCTGCGCGGTTGCACAAACACCAGCAGCAGACCCTGAAAATCTAGCAGCATCTTGCATGCACAACACTGTCTCCATCCAGAATCGCACGATCCAGCACGCCGCCTCTGTATCGAACTCAATGTCGTGAGATGCAGGAGAAGACTTACCACGGCAACACGGATTATGGCAAGCCTCCAGCACCTCTGCTCCTGGCCCGCTCCGGTCACCCGAGCCGCCATCCCCAGAGCAGCCTCCATGGCTCGCGGAGATCGCCGAAAGGTGACGAGCCGACGACGTGGCGAAGGAGGGAGAGGCGGTGGAGCCGGCCGTGCAATGGGAGCATCTCAGGAGGGTCCAGGGCCATGAGCCGAGCCGGAGGCAGCATCCGGGCGCGCGAACTCGATGGAGGCTCCCGCGGGACGCGTGGCTACGGGGGTCGCCGACGGCGGCGGGATCTCATCGGCCGCTGCGCCGCCGGCTCGAAATTACTACCCGCAATCCAGAAATATTTACAGAAAGGTACGAAACGAGGGGCTTATATGTAAATATTTGAATCGCGAACAATAATCGCGATCCACACTAAGGGGCTAATGGTAAAATATTGAATCGCGACCATTAATCGCGATCCAAACCAGGGGCTATCCGCAGATTACTGGATCGCGGTTAATAATCACGATCAAGTATTTTACACAAAACCCCCTAATTTGTTTGTAATGTCTCAAACAAGCACATTTCTCTGAGATGGCCGGCTCATCTCTGATCTCTCTCCTCCGGTCCTCCGTCGCCGGCTCCGCCGCCCGACTCCGGCGTCCTCTGCACGACCGCACATCATGTACCAGTCAGGAACTCAAGGATCGTCGCAGCTCATGCGCCAGCACTATCTCCCTCCCTCCCCTGTATCCCGCAGCAAAGGAGCGGTGCCGCGTGATTCGTCGCATCGGAGCGCCGAGTGCGGCCGTGGCTCGTCGCCGGCGCCCTCTCCCAAACCGGCGCCTCAGAAGGCCTTCCTCGATCGCCGCCATGGTTCTGCTGCAGAATGTCGTCTGTTGGAAGGTGTTCATGTCATCGTCGTGTAAGATTTTGCTGAGATTCAGAGACGGGAGTAGAGGAAAGCAAAATGCATCTGATATTTGTTCAGAAAAAAAAAAAGTTCAGAAATGACTCCTGTATTCTAATGCAGATTTCGCAGCAAATGTGTACACAATTGTCATTTCGGCCACAACCTTTTCATGTGCAGAGTCATTTTCATATACCAGCATATACAGCAAAATCGTTAGACTTTCTGCAGATTTGGTTACTCTATTAACCACCACCACATTACAAATCGCAACAGCAACAAACAAGAAGGAAAAAAAAAAAAGTCGTTCGAACGTGTTTGAAGAACAGATCGACGCAATGATTCAGACTTTACCATGCGACGATGAGGCAACTGACTCAACTTGACCACCGGGAGCTATACCGACGCAGGCGCAGGCGTGCTCCTGCCTCGGCCTGATCGCCCACGATGCCATCGCCCTGAAGAGCGCCCGCAGCGTCACCTTCCTGCCGCGGCGTGCCCTGCTGGCCACCACGATCTGCTGCTTGCTCTCGTCCTTCTGCCTCTCCGCGGGCGTGGGCGGAGGTGGTGGCTCGTCGGGGAGAGAGCGGACGCCGGCGAGGCTCCCGTCGATGAGCCGGCGCACGGCGGCCAGCTCGTACGAGTCGTACAGCGAGCTCCCCGTGTCCCACACCGCCTTGCCGCCGCCGCCGCTGGCCTCTCCTCTCTCTGGCTGATGATGCTGACGAGGCATGTTGCGATCAAGAATTCACGGCGATCAAGCAATGCGATGGAGGAGGGAGAAACGGTGAGGCGTTGATCAGCTCTTTGCGATCAATTCGCATAAGCTGTGTGCAGGCTGGGCTAGCTGTCAGGTTAGGCAAGAAAGAGGTGATCTGCCATGTTGTCCAAACCAGTACTCCAGTGAACACTGTTAGGTTATCGGCGGAACGACGGCACGGAGATAACAAAAAGTAAAACTGGAATAGAGGAGACGAAATTCTTTATTTCGAAATTCTGATGTCAGGGTACACAGGGGGGGTCTCCTCAACTATTTATAGGGGTGGAACCCTAACTTCGTGTTGGGCCCAGATTCGATAAAGGTGCCCACATGGACCAGGATTCCTTCTTCTAGAAGGCGGGCCTGGCCCAATAAGAGTAGTTTTACAACACTCCCCCTTGGGCTCTTTATCGTGATAAGTATGTCTCATAAAAACTCCTAAAAACCCAGTGGGAAAAATTGGAGAAAAGAGCACATATTACCACCACTTGTATGCATACATTGTCTCGTTAAAAACCTTATTGAGAAAACTTCATGTGAAAAACTCATAAGGGAAAAAGAGTGCAATGTTTTTAATCTTCATGATTAATGCTTATCAATCTTCATGACTGATATGAATTATCTTCGAGATAACTCATTTAGTTCGGGAATGTGATGTACTTAGGGAAGTTCTCCCCCTGTTCCAAGCACTTCTCTAAGTCTTCTCATGCCAATACCACGCCGACACTCTTCGAGAGTGCGGGAAGGTAAGGCCTTTGTGAACATATCTGCAAGATTGTCACAAGATCGGACATGTGTTACTAAAATCTCTCCCTGCTCTTGCATTTCATGCGTGTGGAAGAATTTAGGTAACATATGCTTTGTCCTGTTCGACTTTACGTATCCCGATTGTACTTGTGCAATACAAGCTTTATTATCTTCATAGATAATTGTAGGGGATGGAGTATACGCCACTCCACTGGTCTTCATTATATGGCTCGTCATCCTCCTGAGCCAGGCGCACTCCTTTGCAGCTTCAAACAATGCGATGATCTCCGAGTAATTTGTCGATGTAGCAACCAATGTTTGCTTCGTTGACTTCCACGAAATTGCAGTTCCTCCAAATAAAAACACATATCCCGTCTGAGATATTGATTTATGTGGATCAGATAAATATCCAGCATCAACATAACCCACAAGGGTTAATTCCCCATTCTTCTTGAAAAATAATCCAAGGTCTTCAGTTCCTCTCAAATATCGGAGGATTTGCTTGATGCCATTCCAATGCCTTCGAGTTGGTGCTGAGCTATATCTTGCAAGTAGATTAACAGCAAAAGCTATGTCGGGCCTTGTACCATTCGCAAGGTACATCAAAGCTCCAATGGCACTGAGGTATGGATATTGAGGTCCCAATAATTCCTCATCTTCCTGCTTCGGTCTAAAAGGATCTTGATCTATATCAAGGGATCTCACCACCATAGGTGATCGGAGTGGATATGCTTCGTGCATATTAAATCTCTCTAATACCTTCTTGGTATAGTTTGATTGGTGCAAGAGTACCCCTTCAGGAGTATGTTCAAGTTGCAAACCTAAACAATATGTAGTCTTGCCCAAGTCCTTCATTTCAAATTCAGTCTTCAAGTATGAGCAAGTCTCTTCAATTTCATTGGTAGTACCAATGATGTTCAAGTCATCAACATAAACAGAGATTATGCAAAAGCCTTTCTCTGATTTCTTTATGAATACACAAGGACAATCTTCATTCTTCACAAATCCCTTTTCCAAGAGAAATGTACTGAGCTTGTTGTACCACATTCTCCCTGATTGTTTCAAACTATATAGTGACTTCTGTAATTTGACACTATATAATTTGCGGTCATCTTCATTTGGGACTTTTATACCTTCTGGAACTTTCATATAGATTTCTGTATCTAATGTTCCATATAGATATGCTGTGACCACATCCATAAGTCGCATCTGCAAATTCATATTCACCGCCATTGAGATCAAATACCGGAATGTAATTCCATCCATTACGGGAGAGTAGGTTTCTTCGTAGTCAATGCCAGGTCTCTGCGTGAAACCTTGCGCTACGAGTCTCGCCTTATATCTAGTCACTTCATTTTGAGCATTTCTCTTCCGGACAAACACCCATTTGTGACCCACTGGTTTAATGCCAGTTGGTGTAAGGTTTACACTACCAAACACCTCTCTTTTCTTTAGCGAGTTTAACTCTGCACAGATTGCATCTTTCCACTTTGGCCAATCAGGACGCTTCTTGCATTCCTTCATTGATTTTGGTTCAGATTCCAAATCAATTTGTGTTGCAATCGTTTCAGCAAAGTATGTATTGACTTCAAGTGTCTTTCTATTATATACCACTCCCGTCTCAACATAATTCGTTGAATTTTCATTTCTTGATCCTCATTATCGATAGATACATTGAGGTCAGGAATTTCCGGTATCCCCTCATGAGATTCATGCATATTCTCACTTGGGTTTAATTCTTCAAGTCTCACCACTTCATGTGGATCACTTTCACCTTCTTTGGTTTTCTTTTGAGCAGTTTGCTTAGGCTTCTTCTCCGCAGGACGTCTCCTAGGAGCTTTAGCTTGAGTTTGTACTCTAGGCTTCTTGGGTGCCCTAGTAACCGGTTCACTCCCCCTCTTCCTAGCATTCGTTGCTTTTATGGAAGAAGGTTGGAATTCCATATATTCATCCTCTTCAAATGGGATTTCTATTCTTTCAGGAGCATTTACAGCCGGTATATGAGACTTCACAATGTCTCTTGTATTGGTGAAAGCTTCAGGCAATTCATTAGCAACTCTCTGCAAGTGGAGTATATTCTGAACTTCGAGTTCAGCTTCTTTAGTGCGAGGATCCATTCCTAGGATTCCTTTAGCGTCCTAATCTATTTGCCGGCATTCTTCTCTAGAGAGATACTTTCCTCCCCCTAATGCCGGGAAATGATCTTCATTAAAGATACAATCAGCAAACCTTGCAGTATGCAAATCTCCAGTGGAGGGTTCCAAGTACTTGATTATGGACGGACTTTCATAGCCAACGTAAACTGCGAGTTTCCGTTGTGCGCCCATAGCAGTTCGCTGAGGTGGAGGGATTGGAATGTATACAGCACATCCAAATCTCCGTAAATGGGAAACATTTGGTATTCTACCACGCACCAATGCTAATGGTGATTCTTCATGTGTAGCAGATGGTCGTAATTGGATAAGTGCTGCTGCATGCAACACCGCATGCCCCCAACAAGATGTAGGCAATAAGCAATTCTGTAACAATGGTCGAGCGATCAATTTGATCCTCTTGATTAATGATTCTGCAAGACCATTTTGTGTATGCACGTGTGGTACGGAGTGTTCCACTTTTATGCCCATACTCATACAATAATCATCAAATACCTTCGATTTAAATTCTCCGGCATTATCCATTCGAATAGATTTGATTCTATGATCTGGAAAATGTGTCTTCAATTGTATGATCTGGGCAGTCAATCGTGCAAATGCATGGTTTCTAGTAGATAATAGACATACATGGCTCCACTTCGAGGAAGCGTCTATTAACACCATGAAATAGCGGAAAGGCCCTGATAAGGGACTAATTGGTCCGCATATATCACCTTGAATTCGTTCAAGAAATGACATAGATTCTGCTTGAATCTTAAGCTGCGAGGGGCGAGTAATAAGCTTCCCTTTTGCGCATGCAATGCACAAGAAATCTGCTTGATTTGGGAAATCTTTTGTCTTCAAATTATGCCCCGTTGCGTTCTTCGTAATTCTCTGCATCATATTAAGGCCAGGGTGACCAAGACGGTCATGCCATAATCTATATGCTTCTTGATTGGTAAAGATAGTCTTGAACGTAGCAAATTCTTTGTTTGGCTTAATGTACGTATAGTACAAGCCTTCTTTGACTGACGGACAACTTTCAATAGTGGTCTTCTTATTGCCTTCTTTCTTGGTTATGATAAGACGTTCTTCACCTCCATCGTCATTGGTTTCTACGTGAAACCCATTTCTTCGAATATCCTTAAAGCTTAACAATGTCCGGGTTGAATCCGGATAAAGTAATGCTTCTTGGATTGTTAATTGCGTACCATTTGGTAGGACAAATGTGGCCCTTCCTGTGCCAACAATCTTATTGTTATTGCCAATAACAGTAAGAATATTTCCAGTATACTTTCGAAGTGTCTGAAAATAGCAAGTGTCCCTTAGAATAGTAGCGGTGGTGCAACTGTCTACGAGACAGAGCTCCTCATCCATAGTCATTTTCCTCCACAATGCTGTAATGCATACATAAGAAATGTATAAACAAAGAGAGTAATAATGACAAACTTCACAAACTGATTTATTCAAAGCAAATGTCTTCTCTTCGAGAGAGTACATAAACGAACTAATTCCTTCGAGGAATTTAAACTTATTTCACTCCTATTACAAATAGATAACTAAATAATTCTTAATAGTCTTCATGACTACGCAGAATCTCCATGCACATCTTCCTCTTCATCCATGAGATCATTGTCCAACTCCAGGTCAGAGGATTTGCTTGGTGTTGCATGGTCCATTGGTGCCTTTGTTGTTGGCTGCGTGCCTTCAACAAAGTTAGCCTCATGCTGCGCGAGCTTCTTTTTGAGGTCTTTGTACATGTCAACATATTTCTGTGGTGTTTCACATATTTTGGACCAATGGCCATGCATACCACACCTATAGCAATCCTGATCCTGTTCACCATACGCTCCCCCTGAAGGTGTCTTCTTTGACTTCCCTTTTGCGTTCTTCTTGAAAGCATTAGGTTTGTTTTGAACCTTCGGGGGTGCATTTGGTGTAGCTTTGGGAGCACCTTTACCCTTGTTATTCTTGTTCTTCTTCTTCTTATTGAAGGAGACGGCATTCGCTTCATGCGGTGCCAATGAGCCAGTAGGACGATTCTTATGATTCTCCATGATCAATTCGTCCTCCCCCTGATCTTGCTGCAATGCATTACTCAGGGCGACATAGGTTTCATAATTCTCCTTCTTGTACTGGCGGCTCACGTAAGTGAACTTAGGGTGAAAGGTGGAAAGGGTCTTGTTAATAAGATCCTTTTGCGTGAGCTCTTTGCCACAAAGCTTCATGCGTGTGACAATCCCATAAAGCTTGGTGTTGTAATCCTCCACAGTCTTGTAGTCTTGGTAGCGTAGGTTTTGCCATTCACGCTCAACCTTGGGGAGTAAGACATTTTCAATCTGCTCAAAGCGTTTCTTCAATGAGTCCCACAAGACTTTTGGATCACGTTCTGTCATGTATTCACTCTTCAGAGTAGCACTTAAGTGGTGGCGCAAGAAATGCAATGCCTGCGCCTTCTCCACGTCTGTTGCGGCAGTGTCTCCCGCCTTAGGCAGAACGGTCTTCAAAAGATCTTTGCTGCTTAGGAGGATCTCCGCATCAAGTGCCCATGACAGGTAGTTGCTTCCATGAGGAGTCAAGACTTCAAAATCTCTCTTCACGAGGTCAGACATCTGCATGATGTCAATGTGCAAGGATTAATTCATGTATCCAAATAATAGAGAGCATAAGTATAACAAAAACTGCGTGTTTAAGTTATAATATTGGTGTTTTTATATAAAATCACCAAAATCTGGGGTGTTATATGCAAAAATAACACAATCCAGCAATTTTCGGATTATCCATGTCAATTTTCGTAATTAACAGGATTTTTCCGTAATTTTCAGATATTCCAGGGATATTCTGGTAATTTCCAGGTGTTCCGAGGATATTTTCATAATATTCTGATACTCCGAGGGCTTCTTCATAATTTTCAGATTTTCCGAGTATAATCTCGTATTTTCTGAAATTCTGAGGACTTCATTGTAAGTTGCGGACTTTTCTGTAAAATCCTGAACCGCGCGAGGACTTATACGAAATTTCCGATCTGTGAAGGACTTTTTTGTAAAAATCCGAGTCTGGAATATAACTGGGCCGAAACCCTAGCTTTCCTCACTCTCTCCACTTCTCTTCCTTCCACCAGCCGCCGCACCCCTTCTTCCTTTTCTTTCTTCTGTTCTCTTCTAGATCCGGCATGGGAGCTTGTTTGCCCGGAGTTGCCTGCGTGCGGCGCGCGAGGCTGGGTCCAAGGTGGCGTGGCGGCCTGCAGTGGCTAGGCCCGGCGGCCTGCGCACGGGTCCGGGGGCCGGCTTGCCCAGCGGCGCGTCGGCGCGGCCGTGGCTGGGCCCGCGACCTGGCCTGCTGGCGCGGTCGGTGGTGCGACTTCCGGTTCGGGGATGCGCGGCGTCCTCTGGTGCCGCGGTGGCCTGTGGCCGTGAGCCAGGCGGCTCGGTGGCCTCGTCGGCGCGGCTGCTCGCCTTCGGGTCGGCGCTGGAAGGCCGGGCCTGGCGCGCATGGAGGTGCAGTGGCTGGGGGCCGGGGTCGCGGCCGGGCCGGGCTGGTGCTGCGGATCGGAGCCCGGGGCCTGGAGCCATGCCGGCAGCGCCCCACCAGTCGTCGGCGGCGATTTCTTCTGTTTTTCTTTTTCTTTTTTGGATCTTGGATCTAGGGTTAGGGTTGAACCCGACGCCCTTTTTGCTCTGTGATGCTTGTATTCGGATCTGAACTCAACGATGTGGCACCGAATCTGTACCGGACTTCGTGCCGGGTAGGATTAGGGTAGGGTTCTTCGTGAACCAGTAGATCGCCATCTAGAGTTTAGGTTTCATCATGAACCACTCGTAGATCTGAGAACTCCGCACTTCGGTGATGTTGCACCAGAGGCTTCGTCCTGGTGACGTTGCACCCGATCAGATCTGTTACTAGGATTATGTAACAGATCTCTTCTACACGCGGATCAAGATCTGCACATCATGAACAGATCTGATCGTCGTGTAGGTTTTGTTTCTGTTTTCTTGTTTTCGACGATTCTTCAGATGCAGAACGTCTTCGGACGGCCATAGCTTCTAAAGCTCGTCCTCGGATCTGATCTATTGATTTCTGGACAGATCTTGGCTGCAACGAGTCAAGATAGCAAAAATCATACGCAAAAACAAGAACGTACCGTAGCTCACCGATCTGCTGGGCGAATTTCTCGTAGAGCGTGCTGATAACGTGTTAGGTTATCGGCGGAACGACGGCACGGAGATCACGACAGATAACAAAAAGTAAAACTGGAATAGAGGAGACGAAATTCTTTATTTCGAAATTCTGATGTCAGGGTACACAGGGGGGGTCTCCTCAACTATTTATAGGGGTGGAACCCTAACTTCGTGTTGGGCCCAGATTCGATAAAGGTGCCCACATGGACCAGGATTCCTTCTTCTAGAAGGCGGGCCTGGCCCAATAAGAGTAGTTTTACAACAAACACGACACGGAAAAGAAAAAAATAGAGAACTAGGAGTAATTGTGATGTAGCCTGTGGCGAAGGTCAAATGAAGTGGTGCATCGTCAGAACGAAACGAACCAGCTGTTCACCAAACTTAAAGGCCATTTTGGACGATCGAGCTGTTCCATGGAAACGGCCAACCGTTTCAATTCAACCATGGCATGACCCTTGAGAAAGGTTAGCGTCGTGCCAAGCAACAGCGACGGATAGATTCACAGGTAATGCAGGCAGGGGAACGTACTGGCAAGAAGATAGCAAAAAGTTCATTAACACAACCTATTGCTAAATCTTCACCCATGCTTGGCGAAGATATCCATTGTCAGTTGTCACTAGCTCTAAGAGTCGGCATGCCCTTAGTAATGGCGCTCGCCCATCCTCCTTCTGGAAGAGTGACCATGTTCTCATCCAGTACGTTCCCCTGTAAATTACCTGCATAGGAGTTAGAATAGATTTCTCTTTATCTAAAAAGGTAATGCAGGCAAGGATTACAAGCAACAGAGCCCCTCTTTAGTGCCATAGTACATCTCTGTCTCTATCGTCCAGTTGCTGTGCGCTGGCCTGGTCGGCACGACCGCCGCGCCGCCACCAACCACGGCGCATGGCGCGGCGCACCGGTGGCGAGCACAGACGGACGTACGCTGCCTGATCGCAGCAGAGCCGAGCCGAGCCGAGGAGGAAGCGTGCACGCAGAGTCTCGACGGACAGGGCACATGCGTCGCGCAGTCGCACGGCGGGGGAGGTTATCGCGCGTCCGTACGCGCGATAGGGGATCGCGCGTCCCTCCCCCGCGGCCGCCACGTGTCCCGACAGGCACTGTTCATCTTCTTCGTTGAGACACGTCGCCGGCCGCCGCCCCCGCCCCGACGCGCCCCGCCCCTGCGCCTCCGTCGCCGTCCCCGGCGACGTCGTCGCCCTCCGCACAGCCCCTCCCCCGCCCGCCGCCACCACCGGCGGCCGGCGGCGCCGCGCCGCCTCGCCGCGCCGCCCGCACATGCCGCCGCCGCCCGCCAACCGCCGCCGCGCTAAATTCTCCGACAAGATGCCCCCGCCGCCTACCCCGCCCACCGCCCTCCTGCCGCCTGCGGCTCCGGCGGCGCCACCGCCGCCTCGCCGCACCGCCGCGCCGCCGCCCACCGCCGGGTCGCGACCGCCGCCCCCCGGTCCCCTCCTCTAAGTCCGGCGATGAACAGAGCGCCCCCAACCCCGACGACCCGGAAACCCTAACCCCCCCGCCCACCTCCACCTCCGGCGACGCGGCGGCGAGCTCGCCGCCGCATCGCGCCGCCCGCCCCGCCACCGCGCTCCGCCACCCTTTTTGCGCGTGGGCAGGGCCGCACGCGGACGCGCGGTAACGCTATCGCGCGACGGAACGCGCGATAGACTTTCCGAAGCGGGAGACGGTCCAAGCCGCAAGTGCGATGAACAGGGCCGGCATTCCTATCGGGCCCACCACGGGCACTATCGCGATGGGCCCATCTCCAACCCGGGCCTCACGGACGCCACCGGCCCACGAGCTGCCTGTCCGGGACACACAGGAGGCCGCCAACTCAACGGCGCCAGGCTGCGGGCCCTCGGCCCGGCACCGCAGACGCCGGTCAGTGCAGCCGACTTTAATCAGGGCTCCTGTGCAGCCACAGTCCAGCTCCGGTTGACACTGGTACCAGTTCACAAGAACGGATGTACACTGGTATTACTCCATTTTCTAAAAATTTCGTTTTTGCAAGGACATGGTAGTACTGGTACAACTTTGACCGATTTCGCTTGCAACTTGCAAGAGACAGAAGGTATGTAGTTCCCCTGTTGTTATAATCAAATAGTTCATCTCTTTGCCTAACCAGTTCAAGGACCGGCCGGCAATCCCGTCGCGTGCACCATGTGAGTGAGTGACAGGACGGTACGAATTCAAGTTCACGCCGCTGATGAAGCTGCTAACAGTTCTACACACAGTGTGTACACGCCGTTGACTGCTGACTTGAGATGGTCTTTTCAGTATGTGTAGTGAACAGACAGCAGCAGATACGCATCCACGCTGCAATCTCTGACATTGAACATGCGACGCCAAAGCCACATGTCCCATCGTGCGCCATGCCGTGGCGTCGGCCGGGCGGGCATTGTCCTTGCGTTGGTGCGCACTGCCTGTACATGCGCCTACCGTTCGGCCGAGCTCGGACGCTAGCGCGGCGGGTCCTCTCTCTCCCTTCCATTTCGATCCAAAGTTTGGTAGTGCTCCATACACATACTCGATCTGTTGTTACATGCATGGGCGGCAAAAACACATTCCTCCAGCTGCCCGACACGTCCGTCCCCTGCTGCAAAGCTGTGGCCTTTGGTGAGCGGAGCACTATCAGACGCCGAGAGCCCCAGACAAAAACCAGAGCTACCTCCACACGGTGCCAGGGCCAGGACAAGCATTGACTCTGGACTCTGGAGACGACAAACAGATGATCAAAGAGTGAGAGGAAGACAACAAGAAGATCAAAAGTATCGTGTGCGTTCTTGGCTGGGCGCTCCTCCCTTTCGGCCGCTCGAAAGCAGGGGCTGAAAGCTACGTGCGCTTCGGATGCAGCATCTCCGCATCTGGGTCTTGCATTGGCGGCACAAGTAGAGGATCTTCCTTGCTTATGAAGCGATGGGACGAATGAATTGACGACACTGGATTTGGGTAATTCGCTTAGTTCAGAACTTGCTTAGCACAAACAGGGACCGCACGTAATGAAACCACTCCCACCCAACCAACCACACAGGCCCTCTCTAAACTCAGCCGTCCTTCCTGTACGTTTCGTTGCTCATTTGCCGGTGATGGATTTTTCGATGGGTTTAACGACGTAAATGACAATAGGTACTAGCAAATACTCTTCCTCAGAAAATTTTGCTTATTACACAATCTTATGACGTCCAGAGAAAATGGTCTGTTATTTTTTTTTTTTGCAAGGGAAAAAATGGTCTGTTATTGGGAGTGTATAGAAGAGGCTTTCAGTTTCAGGTACCTAATTCCGAGAAAGGGAAAATAAAGAACTGTGTGGCGATTACTTGAAGCTGGTTGCCAGGACAAGCAAGAAATTCAAAAAAGTAGAGTTTGCGTTTACACCATCTTATACTGCTCCGCTCAAGTTTTTGTTCTATTCCCCATTTCCCCTTTTTGTCAATTCGTCCTGAAAGCTACGATTGGATGTTGCCAAGTAGAGGTAAGAACAGATTCGTGGCACACGCATCGACCACTCGGCCACGTCGCATCTTACCACGGAGCAGACGCGGAAATGTTCGATGCTAGTTTACGGACAGAATGACAGCCAGGAAAAAAAAAATCGACATGGACAATTGAGGAAAAGAAATGTTCACGATAAGAAGAGGTACCAGTTGAGACCGAGTACGAGTGTTCTTTCTTTTTGTCCCCGAGTAAAGTCTTCGAGCAGAATCTTCTTTCCGAAAAGGTCCTCGCAACGCAAAAAATGAAAATTGAATAGTCAGAGCTCACGATCTTCCTGAACGCAGCTTTTATTTTGTCTTAATCTTGTTTATTACTACGAAAATGTATCTCTGACGCAGCTCATTCTTTCTATGAATGGTTATATGTCATTTCTACGTTTATTATTCTTAGGACTCAAGCTCCATTTACGTACACTGAAGTACTAGAACGTACGAAAGAAACACTGACATACTATATATTTTTAGGAGATCATATAAATGTGTTGTTAACTGACGTGCTACCAACATCTTAAATCATTGTTCTAGAATTAAGTGTACAAAAACGGGGAAAAAAGACACTCAACTTCCCTTATACAAATCTTTCTTCTAGAATCTTGCAAGAAAACTATGGTACAGCACGAAAGACCACGGCACATCGGTACTCATGCTGGATGGCTCAATTCCAGCACATGTGCAGGCTCCACTCGCATGCAAATATGGCCTTGCACATGCAGGGCTCCCATGACATTAACTTATGCGGTCCAATGAACATGATGGCTAACAGTAGATTTGCAAAACTCGCATGCCTCTGGGATTTCATTATTTTAAGTGTTATAAGACGATGACTTAACGGCTTGTTTATGGGCAAACTTTCTTGCTCCTTTTCCAGTGAACCTAGGATTAGGAGGATCATCGTAAGGTAATGACTAATGACAGTTAACACACTTATCTGGATGAAAATCAAAACTTGAGATGACTGAACAAGGCAATTGCATCTGTTGCTGCTGATAGAAGAGTACATCGTACCGCTTATAATATACTCGGTACTCCATTAATCTATCTGGTCAGTCGCTTACACACAATCTGTTCTGAAAGCACCATACCGTAATCAACACCCAACTAACACATGCAAGCACGAGTCCCTTTCGCCATTAACCAATTACAACCCATATTCTCTTCTCTAAGCAACCCTATTTAATTCGGATTCCGTTGTGATGCTTACGTTAATATTGGAAAAATTGCGTGTATTACCAAACCAGGAACGTACTCCTGACAGAGACCATTACACGTTCATACGTCGGTCGTTGGGCAGGTGATCAATAATTTATCCGTTTTCATCGGAAGCGTAAATTCAGATTTGTTTAAATAATCAAACCGCCCCGAGCGAAGAAAAGTTAAGAACCGAAGGCGCCAGGCCCCCAGTTCCCGCCAGCTGTACGCCGTGGCCCACATCGACCGCTCGCCTCCACGTGGGCCCTTCTTTTTGACCCCCCACGTCAGCGGCGCAGCCAGATCATTCCAAAGGCGGACCACATCCCCACGTAACCAAGCCGCGCCGGGGCCCTTGAGAAATCTCTATATTCACGAACGGGTCCCTAGAGCGGCGGCAGCTATATAAAAGGTTCTTTCACTTCGCTCCCTCGTCGTCTCCATTACCACGCACACTGCCGCCTCCCAGTCCTCTGCTCCCCATCTCTCATGGCGGATTCTTCGAGCCGCGCCGCGAAACCCTAATGGAGAGCCAGCGGCGCCGCCACGCCCCCGCGCCGTAGCCTCGCCGCAGTGGGCTTCGTTGGAAGGTAACCGCCGTAGCTTCCCTAGGACTGAGACCGGCAGATCTTACGCCCATTCCCCATTCCCTGCCTCACCTCGGAGGGAACTCTCTGATCCGTTCCTTCGCGTACCTAACGGTAGAAATTTTGCGCAACTTGTCCAGGATACAGCTCGCACTTGTCGATCCAGCGAGAAAGGTGGGAGCAGGCTTGCCTTGGCTGGGAGGCGCCCGCCATGGGGAGCGATCTGAAGGAGATGAAGTACAGAAGGAGGATTGGGCTGGAGGAGCGCCCGCAATGCAGCGTGCCGAGGGGCGCGGCCGCCGACTGGGCCGCGCTGCAGCAGGACCCTGTGGAGCTGTTGCGCAAGCTGGACGAGCTGAAGGACCAGATCAAGCGGTCTTACCAAGTCGTTGAGCCGCCGCGGGAGCACCGTAGGGTTGGTCGGCGCGCGGTCTCTCTGATCCCTGAGCAGCCTGAGCCGCCACCTCTGCCGGGGTACCCCCGCTCGCGCTATGGTGGGCGGTATGGGCATGGCCTGCCTCCAAGCCCGTACTCTCCTGCGCGTTCTGAGCATGGGGAGAGGTATGTGAGGCAGTCGAGTGGGCAGTACCGCCAGTTTACCGGGAGACAGTGGGAGAACGGTGGGATTGGGCCTGGGAGTTACCATCATTATTCCTGCGCCTGTCCACACTGCCTGCATGTGCAAAGGGCTCCACCGCAAGAGGAGAACATTCCAATGGAGAGGTACTTTGCTGGGCAACATGAATCCTTTCGGTTTGAGAGATCTCCATCTGTTTCATCAGATTATGATCGGAGGTCTGTGGCATCATCACTGTACTCACATCGGTCTGTATCAAAGAGGAGAGCAGAGTATTTCAGGAAGAAGGCAGAACATCTCTGCCGCCCAGTGGATGGTGCTGCACCCTTTGTTATTTGCAGTTCTTGTTATCAACTATTGCAGATGCCAATGGAAAAATGCATAGTGAGGAAGCAGAAGCGGCTGCAGTGTGGGTCTTGTAGTCAGATAGTTAGTTTGAAACATGAGGAAGAAAAGGGCATCCCCTTTACGCAATCAGCATCCTTGTATGTGCCTGAAATGGAACTAGGCTCAAGCGATCAGATGAGACAAGATTCTGCCCATTCGCGCCATGAAGATTTCAATTCTGTGTTCTATTATTCAAATGAACATAGCAGCATGCAGATCAACACAGATTTTGCCGACGATAATTCACTTTCTTCTACCGTTAGTCATGACAGGACTGAGAAAGAATGTGGGTCAAGCAGGACCATTCAGTCTAAAGCAGATGATCTTTCTTTCTCTCCAAGCAGGTCTGTAGATGTTGGGAGCCCAAAGGATATACTTTGTGAAAGAGATGCAGACTGTAAGGTAGAGCCTTCAGTAGATTGTCCAATTAGCCCATACTCTCCAGTTTTAGAGGATAAGCTTGTTGATCCGTTGTGCACCCAAGAAAAGGACAATGATGGGGAGGACCAAGGCCTGGCATATAGAAAGGACTTAACTTCAAAAGGTGAATACGTTGTCAACAATGGTGAGAATGTTAGCACAGGAGGCAAACAAAAGGGTTGTGAAGGGGATATAGACACCATTGAAGATGAAAGCTCATGCAAGAATTACGAACAGAAGAGTAAAGAAGACAACTGTTGCAACTCTGAAGGTGATAGCAAAATGCATGAGCAGGATAGTGGGGAGGATGACACTGCTGTTCTCGAAGATGTGAGTGAAAAGTTTAAAAGGAAAAACAAAATATATGATAGTGGTAGCACTAATGGTGAAAATATGAGTAAGGAATATGAGAAAAGGAGTGAAGATGGAAAAACTATCCTCGAAGCTGAAAGCAATAGCAATTACGGTGAAAACCATAAAGAAGACACTAACGGCGCGCTTGAATCTGCAACCATAAGTGAGAGACGCGAAGGATTAAAAATGGAAGAAGATGACGGAAAATTGCAGCAGCCGTTTGTTGAAGATGCAAGTTCTCTAGAAGAGAGTGGATCATCAGTTAATGGGCGCACAAATTCTGGGTTTTCTCGTGGTTCCTCTGAGACTGGGTTAGATGAAGATCAGTCCTCTACTGGCAAGAGTGGGGATTCATCATTTTTTGCTGGTTTGAAGAAAGGTTTCAAGGACCTTTCTTTATTTAATCAGTCCATGGACAATGTTAAGGTTTCAATCAACGGTCATCCAATCTCTGAAAGAGCACTTAAAAAGGCAGAGAAGAAAGCGGGCCCTGTTGAGCCTGGTTCGTATTGGTAAGTGATCACCATAGTTCCTGCTATATATGTTTTAAAATTTCGCCGTACTTGTTGTAATTTGCACTGCATGTACTGTTTTATTCTATTCATTATGGTCATGGGTTGATCCATCTGAGGCATATCTATAATCAGGAGCAAATCCATAACTTATCTGTTTAAGCAGGAGAAAACATGTCTTATTGCTAGGAATTTTGATGAAGGATGTAAAAAATAAAACAATAGCTATCATTTGTTTTTAGCTATCAAGGACGTTTGGTTGTGGAAGACTGGCAGTAGCTGCGTTTTGAAATTCGCTGCCAAGTTTTAAGCACGTGTTTCGTTTCAGATCTGTGTCTGGATGTTTCTGAGCTTGATAATGTTGCTATTGTTGTAAGCAATAAGTTCATTTGTTCAGAGTGCATTTCTAATTTCTTATCTGGTCTCTAGATAAATTGTTAATTTACATTCCTCTTACCATTAAGAGGCTCATTACACTGCTGGAACGTAAATACCTGTTTTTGATGCTATTGCCCCTTTAAATGCCTGCAGTTCCATGTGATACATCATATAACTTGCTTATCGCCCTGCTTTCCTTGCCTATCATTGATTGTTCCGGGCCTCAATGAAGCACCGGCATTATCAAATCCCTACCTTTGAGTGTGCCCTGCTTCCATTGTTCCTACAGTTAGGCAGCAAATCCCTGCTTCCTGTCACCAATCATCTGACTGTTTGCTTAGATGTAATCGCTAATATTCCTATTGTTTCAAATCATTGCCCCTTATGAACTTACACTATGAGGTTCTTATCCATTAATCAGTTATCTTCTTTTCGAGCAAGATGAAATTATGGTTGCTAAATTTCGTGTTCAATGGTGTTGAACATGTAGTAATTCCAGTATACTTTGTGCAACTGTGCAGAGTAGAAGCTAACATATAGTAGTTAGTTTCAGAACATTTTATCAACCCGCTGAGCTCCTTATATTCAAACTGCATCTAAAGGGATGCAGTTTACCTTTAACTGTTTCAATGGATCTTTACCTATAACATTTTAAGTATGCATTTTTAGCTTGACTAGAGCATTGTTTAGGTATGACTACTGGAAAAACATTGGTGTGAATTAACTTAATTATGCATTATCTTCCTAGTTAGTTGCTGTGTGAGGTAATTTGATACTGCTTTATAATAGAATTTCTATTGATTAGAGGCTTCATTTGTTTTAGACAACATTAACAGCTCTCTTTTCTTCTTTTTATGATTCAGGTATGACTACCGCGCTGGTTTTTGGGGTGTCATGGGGCGAGAGTGTATTGGCATTATCCCTGTAAGATAAGCTCTTTTAGTAAGGCTGATTTTTTTCATTCTTTCAAAAGAGTTGTATTCTCATGAAACTTTTTTTTTTAACAGCCATTTATTAGAGAGTTCAATTATCCAATAGCGAGAAATTGTGCTGGTGGAAACACTGGTGTGCTGATCAATGGAAGAGAACTTCATCAGAGGGATTTAGATTTGCTTGTAGGGAGGGGGCTTCCACGTGAATCTGGAAAATCATATTCTGTTGAGATATCTGGAAATATTACTGATGATGCAACTGGGAAGAAGCTACGCAGTCTTGGAAAACTTGCTCCCACGTAAGTTTTGTTACACTTTAAACATGTTCTATTGCTTATTCAATGTTAGCTTTTTCGTTCCTATCTTGGTATGGGAAAAAAAAGGTGTTTTGTTGTTTTGGAACATTCATGTTCATTTTTTTCCTGATATATATTAGCTTGAGAATCACTGTAATTCTCCATGTGAGATGAGGTGTTGGATAACCCCTATAAGACCATACTTGAGGTGAAAAAATAAAATCCCTTGCGTTGTCTTAAAAAGCCATTTTGATCGTGTAACATTCCTGCATCCTCTCCATTTGTCTCTAGATCTTCGAATCCTCAACCCTACTCTAAAATATTAGTTTCTGAATGCTTATTTCAAAGTCATTATTATGGAATCTTTACAGATAGAGTCATTTGGCCATAAATTGCCTACAGTGTTACCCACAAGCTAACGGTTGAGGTGGAGTTTCATGTACATCTAAACCATGTATCCATCAACCATTGTGGGACTATTTCAACATTATTGAACCCAGCACCTGTAAATTCGCTGTCAACATGCATCTAGCTTTCCTTGGCAACCTATGCTTTGGCCTGTTCTTCAAAGCTGTTATATTTATTTGTCTATTCCAGTATCAGTTTTACTCTACGCACAGGCACACATTTCTTGACTAGATTGCTTCTGATATGGTCACTTGCTAACATATCTCACATTTTTGTTGAATAGAATTGAGAAGTTGAAGCGTGGTTTTGGCATGCACGTCCCCGAGGAGTTTAGATAGCTGGCTTTGTTTCAGGATCTCTGCTTTGCTAATAATTCACTCAACGCAAAGCTGCACATGGGTCGCTGAGCCTGATTTCTACGGATTGTGATATTAAACCTATGATTTCTGCGAAATGCTTGACTGGATGGCGTGGCAAGTAGTACTTCAAGAATTTGTTTGCAGCAGATAGTGACGTGCAAGAACCAAGAAGGGTCACACGATTTCTGACTTTTAGCGATCAATAAACTTCCTCCTGCTAATTCTATTCCTTTATTAGAAGCAATGTTTGCTAATGACTGTCTACTAGGCGTCTCTAATTTCACTGTTCTGCCCGTACATCTTATCCCTTAACCGTGTTATCATCATGGCCATACATTGCCCAACAGGCAAGGAAGTATCAGATGTATGAGCAGTAGGCCCTAATGAGCAGTTATCGGCTTGTAATATATTGGTAGAGTTTTGTACCTCCCCTAATATATATATGTAAATATTCACTCTTGATTCATGAGTCAACTAGCGCCGGAGCACATGTTGAGACGTTTTCCTCTCGACAACGATGCAGTTGTGCAAGTACAGTGGTGTTTACTGACGGCCGATGCGCTGCGCACGAGAGGCCAGAATTGACGCTTCTCGTGGTTTGGATGCTGGAGCCCGTCTTCTTGCACTAATCAAGCAGGTTCTATCTTTCTAACCAACCTGATAAGCCTTTGTCCCACTCGTGCCACCTTCAGAGATCACTGTCGTTCTACTGAATGTTGCCGGTGTTACTGCAAGGGAGATTGGACTTGCAGAACTAATCCGGTCGCCGGTTTCCGCGCAGGTCCAGTGCAGATATGCAATCCGCCTTGTAACATTTCGACAGGTCACGGTTAGCGAGATTCAACATATCCAGTGAGCAACCTCTCAGGAGTTTAGAAAACATTATCAGCTGGAAACATGGTATCGCCGTGTTTCCACGCCTGGCGCTATCTCTGCATGCAGGTAGTGCGGTTCGACGCGAAATGGTCCGTTTTGTCACCTCTAATTGGTACACTGAGATGTGCTGCTTCATCTACACCGCATTACTAATCATAGTTTTATGCCGAATTTCTATGGGCCGGGTCAAGTCACGTGGAAATATATGGCACAATGTCGCTATGGAGGGATTCTTGGCAGGTTCTGGTTTTCTTTTGTCTCTAAAAGGCGCTCTAACAACAGACAAAGTTTGTGTGGATATTTCCTCGGATGAATCAGCAGCTGTATGCAGTGTGCAATTGGAGATGTCACACTTCGATGTTTCCTATATTTTGTAAAACAAGGAGGGAAAGTGCATCGTCTGCTGCGGTCAAGTTCTTTTGACATTTTGCACGCAATTTAAACGAAGTTTCGGTCTGGCAGGCACTCGTAGTAATACTATAGCGTACTTTTTGGAACAAACATTATGAGCACTCATTCGCATATCCAATTAAATTATCAGAGGTGATATAAAGTTCAAAATAGTTGAACGTGCGCTGTTGGAAACAAACTTTATTTTGGATGTATGACGGTTTCACTGAAATTTATTTACTTTCAGCAAAATGGCTTACATGCATTTGTAATAACAGTGGAATAGAACAAGTGGTATGGCCCTTAGGAATGATACGACTCCAGCAACAACAATTGTACATTCGCAGTTAACAGTGGAATAGAACTGGTATGGACCTTACTAGTACTACCTAAACATGAAGCAGAACCCCATTGGCAATTACAACACGTAGGGTCCCGTAGTTTTATGCTGGGCTGGGGCTGCCGCAATGAAGAAACAGACTGCCGGGATCGCATCTATGGCCGATCTCGAGTGTGCAATTTAGTCGACGATCTACTCCGAGGCCAAGCAACGTGACTACCATTTCTGAAGAAACGTGTGCATTTCCGGGTAGGAGGATACGACAGAGGCAACAGCCTCATCAATCCTCCCGCAACCGCACTACCGGTAACTTGCCCAGATTTCGCCGCGCCGTGGTGAAGCGAACCCGTCTCTTTCCGTTCCCATCCATCCGCGCGCGCGCCGGCGGGCAGCATAAATACGGCGGGGCGCGCTCGCTCTCGCTCGCACACCCAAGGGCCAAGGCAAGGCTCCAAGAAACCGGCGCGCAAACGGAGACCCCCCCACGCCGCCACGCGCTCACGCATTCCATCCCCGTCTCGCGAACAACTCACCCCATCATCACACATCACCACCCCCCGCCGCGCAGCCGAGCCGTGCCGGGCACGGCGCGGGTGAAGATGGATTAGCCCGGGTGGTTAACCAACCGAACCGAGCCAGTCCGATTAAATCACACGGTTAATTAGATCCCTCGCCTTGCTCGGTCGCGCGCCGGCTCGAAGCCCATGGCGCCCGCCGCGTTCGACCCCGAGGCCGGGGCCGCCAACGGCGCAGGCCACGCCGCCAAGCCGGCGCCCGGGACCGCCGTCGAGGCCGACGCCGGCGCCGCCTTCGTGCTCGAGTCCAAGGGTACGTACCCCTCCCCGCCCTGGTTTCCACTTTCCAATCCCCGGCGGCCGCGCGCTGATCGATCGGGTTTCTCTCTTGGCAGGGACGTGGTGGCACGCGGGGTTCCACCTGACGACGGCGATCGTGGGGCCGACGGTGCTGACGCTCCCCTACGCGCTGCGCGGGATGGGGTGGGCGCTCGGCCTCACCGCGCTCGCCGTCATGGCCGCAGTCACCTTCTACGAGTACTCCCTCATGTCCCGCGTCCTCGACCACTGCGAGGCGCGCGGCCGCCGCCACATCCGCTTCCGCGAGCTCGCCGCCGACGTCCTAGGTACGTACGTGCCACCGCGAATGATCTCATCAGCGAGCGGGCGGGCGCCATCAATGCCGTGCGCCCCACTCTCTCGGCCTTGCGTTGTTGCATTTGTGTGCACGCCATGGACAGTGGACACGGAGCGCCACGGACTGTACTAGCGTTGCTGCTCTGGCCGTGTCGTCCGTCCTTGCTTCCCACCATTAATTACCTTCGGTGCGTTGGTGAGCCTGAGGTGATGGCACGCTGATTCAATTTGTGGTTCCTGTTTGGTGAGCAGGGTCCGGGTGGATGTTTTACTTCGTGGTCACCATCCAGACCACCATCAACACCGGCGTTAGCATCGGCGCCATCCTGCTCGCCGCCGACTGCCTCGAGGTGCGCCCCGTTGCATCCAAGAACTTCCCTCTTATTCCAATTTGTTTGCTCCCTCTGCAGTAACGACGGATTAGTTTACTGTTCTACTATTTATTATGCTGTGGAATGATTATGTCCTTTTACATGTCGCGTGCATTCCAGACAGTTAGTTTGATTAGTCCGTCCTCTGTAAACTACTAGGATATCCACATATGGCTGCCGTCCCGAATGTAGAAACGGTCGTGTTCATTTGTGTGAATGCAGAGTGCGCGATAGATATTGCGCATCTGGCTTGCTTTGCTTCAGGGCAGTGAGGACCACTCCGTTATATGTTCACTGTTGCAGTGACTTAACCCACACGCAGATAGTAGTTGATAGGGGTTAGTCAGTGCACGTTATATGTTTATAGAAAATTAGCAGAGTCTAGTCTTAGACGCAAGCCTGACTTGCCAATTCTTGGGAGGATTGAAACATTGCGAAAGCTGTATGATTGGAATTGCTCGTGGGCTATAATAATATGCAGAATGCTGTCCCAGTCAAGTAACTACGAACAAAGTAACGAACCCAATAGCATATTCACATGAATTTTTTTACCTTCTAAAACATGTCCAATTTCTGTCTCCGCAGTTTCATGAACCATTGTAATATATGTTCTAACATGCGTCTAATTTAAACATCCACTTGACAATGTAAGGCCAAACGAAAATAGCTGATCTCGTCATAAAAAGCAACAGACGAAGTCCTTCTAAGAAACTGATGTGTCATTTTCACGTGTTTGTCGTTCCAACATTGGATATTTGATCATGTGGTTGTGTGCTAGGCTACCACCGTGTATTTTCACACTAGGCATGCATCGCTGTCTAGATTCGCTGCCTACCTTTTCTCAGCTTCAAATTGTATGGAGAAAGGAGATATTTCAATCCATTCAATTTTTCTCTAGACCTGAAGCTGAAATACTAGTAAAATATAGGAAGTAAACTAAAACTGAAAAAGCAACAGAGGCAGAACATAAAAAATGGACACTCTAATTGATCCGCATCCGTTTCTGCATTAGTTTGAAGAAGGATTGGAACTGCCATTTACAGTCAGTATATTTGATTTCCTCAAAAAATAAATTCTATGAATAATACCCCTGCTTCCTGTTGTCTGCTCACATGATCAGTTGCATTTTCTGATCTCTCGTGGTTGCCCAAGCAGATCATGTACACGAGCCTTGCTCCCCATGGTCCCCTAAAACTGTACCACTTCATCATCATCGTGGCTGTGGTGCTGGCCTTCCTCTCACAGTTACCATCGTTCCACTCGCTGAGGCACATCAACTTCATGTCGCTGATCCTGAGCTTGGGCTACACCATCCTTGTGTCTGCTGCTTGCATTCGTGCAGGTATAGTGCCTGAACTCTCCTTGTGTACATACTTGTCCATCTATTATCAGTTCCTTTATTATTGTATAATCCTGACAGAGAAATTATATATATCAAAACCTAATAAACGCGTAGGAGGAACCTCTCCATTATCTATAATAGCACTTAGACTGATAACTGGGGAATAAGATGCCTTAAATTTGTCGACATGCTTACACATAAAGGTCTTGTACGGTCTCTTCGTTGTTATTGGTCCGACAGTCTACATCAAAGGAGACTCCAACTTAAAATAAAGTTGCTTTTCAGTTGAACTTTGACGCGTCCTATCATAAACTTTTTCGCAAAGACATGCCGAATCCAAGGCACCATGGAATCGTTAATGTGTGCGTCTTCAACAATACGCAATAATGTTGGTTAGGAGATGCCGGTTCCCTGAATAACGGGGGCATTTACACCTGTCACTGAGAAGAGAACGTGCTTAAGTTTTTAACTACGTCGTTATTCTTTACAGGCATTGTTGTACTAGTACTGTAAACAGCACTTTGTTGTAATAGTTTTTAACTACGTCGTTATTCTTTACAGGCTTTTCTAAAAATGTTCCTGCAAAGGATTACTCCTTAAGCACGTCCAAATCAGAGCAGACCTTCAATGCTTTCCTATCAATTTCCATCCTTGCCTCTGTTTTCGGCAACGGCATACTGCCTGAAATCCAGGTAAGATTGCATATTCTGAGATAGAAATACCCTTGGATTTGTGACTATGATGTATACAAATTGTTAAATAGTTGCTACAACAAGCGATCCTATACCATAAAGGACAACACAAACGGCATCTTCTCTTCTAAGTCTAGAAAGGCAGAATAATAACTGGACACCATGATACTGGGCTGGGGTAAACTGATATAATGGGCTGGGCTCCTTACTCACCGAGCTTGTATCAGTAGGCCTAAACAGAACCCATATCGAAGAAAGTCACACCACCGGCCCAATCATTTTGAACTCGTTTCTGCAGGCGACGTTGGCGCCACCAGCGGCGGGGAAGATGATGAAGGCGCTGGTGCTGTGCTACTCCGTCATCGTCGTCACCTTCTTCCTCTCGTCCATCTCCGGATACTGGGCCTTCGGCAGCCGCGTGCAGTCCAACGTCCTCCAGAGCCTCATGCCGGACTCCGGCCCCGCCCTCGCCCCGACGTGGCTGCTGGGCGTCGCCGTCCTGTTCGTGCTCCTCCAGCTGCTCGCCATCGGCCTCGTCTACTCCCAGGTGGCGTACGAGATCATGGAGAAGAACTCCGCCGACGTGGCGCAGGGACGCTTCTCGCGCCGGAACCTTGTCCCGCGGCTGCTGTTCCGGACGCTGTACCTGGCGTTCTGTGCGTTCATCGCGGCCATGCTCCCTTTCTTCGGCGACATCGTGGGAGTCGTCGGCGCCGTGGGGTTCATCCCGCTCGACTTCGTGCTCCCCGTCCTCATGTACAACATGGCTCTCGCGCCGCCGAAGCGGTCCCTGGTCTTCATCGCAAACACCGCCGTCATGGTCCTGTTCGTCGGCGTCGGGGGAATTGGTGCCTTCGCATCCATCCGGAAGCTCGTGCTTGACGCCGGCCAGTTCAAGCTCTTCAGCAACAATGTTGTCGACTGAACTCTGAAGTATCTTATGTTGTATGTACGTGCGTAGTTGTTGCATCTAGGCCTGGTATTGTTGCTGTTGTCAATTAGTGTATACCTACGGCTATACGAGTATAGGAGAATGTAGGAAGCCAAAGCAGCCAATGGAAAAAATATATCTTGTGTTGGCACCAGGGTTAGGGTAGTTATTGGGGGCCGCCTCGCACTCGCGTGCGCGAGCGGACGCCCCAGTCTCGCGCACCTCCAGCGCGGGCGGCGCACGTGGGTCACAGGCGCTCTATATTTTTTTTAACCTTCCCCATGTGTTTTTTTCACCGGCCTTTCTCTGCCTTAGCTACAGGAGCACGCATTTGCAACATGGATTTATGCATCTGGAACTAGACTGTAATTGTTCTGCAACATAGAAAGCAATTATATGGAGCAAATGATTGTTTGTTTGAAAAATATTTATGACACTAGAAATAGTGTCGAACATAGCTTTACACTCCTTTAAACATGATCATCAGTGAACCGAAACATGAAAAGCAGCAAGATAGAACAAACTGTTTAGTAAGCCGGAACAAATGACTCGTATACATGGAACAGGCTATTTAGTAAGCTGGAACAAATGACTCATATATATGGAACATACTATTTAGTAAGCCGGAACAAATGACTCGTATATATGAAACATACTATTTAGTAAACCGGAACAAATGACTCGTATACATGGAACATACTATTTAGTAAGATCGAACAAATGACTCGTAACTATTTAGCAAGCCGGAACAAATGACTCGTATAAATGGAAGAAACTATTTAGTAAGCCGGAACAAATGACTCATATACATGGAACAAACTATTTAGTAAGCCGGAACAAATGACTCCTATACATAGAACAAACTATTTAGCAAGCCGGAACAAATGACTCGTATAAATAGAAGAAACTATTTAGTAAGCCGGAACAAATGACTCATATACATGGAACAAACTATTTAGTAAGCCGGAACAAATGACTCGTATACATGGAACAAACTATTTAGAAAGCCGGAACAAAAAACTCGTATACATGGAACAAATTGTTAGTGCCATGAAACAAGCATGCTTGGAACAAATTGTTTAGGAAGCCGGAACAAATAACTCATATATATGCAACAAACAGTTTAGTGACATGAAACAAATCATCTTCATATTTGGAATAAATTAGTTATGTATATAGAACAAAAAAAAGTAAAGAGGTGGAACAAATAAATTTTACTTGTGGAACAAATTCTTGAATGAGCTGGAACGAGTCATATATATGGAACAAAATCCTAGAACATTTTTTTGTGGAAGGTGAAAGAAGTTGCACAAATAGAAAAAATAAGTTGCATTAGTAGAACATGACCTTTAGATAATTAAAAAACAATTGTTGTGAAAAGGATTATTTGAATTGATCACTATCAAAAGATGTAAAAGGTAACATGGAACAAAAAAAATAGTCGAGGCAAAAAGCTAAAAAGAAATAAAAAATCATACTAAAGCTAAAAAGAGAAATTATCGTACTAGTGTCTAGTAATATTCGTCCACCAACAGCAAAATAACAGAAAAAATAGAAAATATATAAAAATGAGAGGACTATGGCGCTGTTCGTTTCTTTTAGCGCTAAATTTTAGAGGCCTCTAAACAAAGAGAATCTAGTACTAAATAAAGTTTAATGACAAAACCTTTTTACAGATGGGTACATCTTTACGAGACGAATCTAATGAGCCTAATTAATCTATGTTTTGTTACAGTTATGCTACAGTAATCATCATCTAATCATTGCTTAATTACCCTCATTAGATTCGTCTCGCGAATTAGACCAGAGTTCTGTAGTTAGTTTTGTAATTAAACTTTATTTAATATAGCTTATTTAGAATTTAGACCCCTCTAAAATTTAGACCCCCATATGCCGAACACCCCCTATATACGCGCGTGTTCGGCGCACGGGGGTCTAAATTTTAGAGGGGTCTAAACTCTAGATAAGCTATATTAAATAAAGTTTAATTACAAAACTAACTACAAAACCCTGGTCTAATTCGCGAGACGAATCTAATGAGGGTAATTAAACCATGATTAGATGATGGTTACTGTAGCAATAATGTAGCATGACTGTAGCAAAACATAGATTAATTACGCTCATTAGATTCGTCTCGTAAAGATATACCCATATGTAAAAAAGTTTTGTCATTAAACTTTATTTAGTACTAGATTTTTTTTATTTAAAACCCTCTAAAATTTAATGTTAAAAGCACCGATCACGCCCATTAATGTGAGCAACACATGCCAGCGTATGCATTCCAGCTGGCCTGTTGCTCGCGCTGGGCCCAGCTCGCCTGTTGCTCCCGCAGTGGGCCGGAGAAACGCAGGCCGCCCAAGAAAAACGTGTCGGATGCCTGCCTGTTGCTCGCGCTGTGGGGGGCGGTGTGCGAGAAGTGTCAGGAGCTCGCGTATGCGAGTCCGATGGATGGCGTAGTTATTGTGAATGTTAGTTCTACATGTGTAGACTTAGTAGAGGTACAAGCCAGGTCAAAACTTGAGCCTAAACAAGTGTGTATACACACCTATGATGTCTGTAAGATAATTAAATAAATGATGCATGCCGATTTTAAGATACAAATTATTGTGCTAAAATATTCAAATTTTAATTATTAATAGTTTTATAATCTTAATTACCAGAAATCCACTGTACTTGTCATTCATGGTGGTTCAACACAATGCTAAACAGAAGATAGATGCAGTGAATATCTACGCCCTTAGGAACTGTGGAAAACAAGAAATAGAACGTTCCAAAACTATTACCTCTTCTTTTTCAAAAAAAAATAAATACATCTAGCCGCGAAAATCTTTGTTCTCATCCTACAGAGGGGTCCGCACCGGCTTGATGCTCGGCAACAGAATGAAAGACAAATTCCGACGCTCCATCTGGTGGAATGGGCAAGCACCAGTATAGACTTTGGGATGGATTCCCAGAACAAATGGAAGAGTTGAACAGCCTTTGGGATCTTGTGAAGCAAGTGCAGCTAAAAAACACCAGCAAGCTGAGGGTGTGTTCGTTGCACTGTTTAGACCCCTCTAAAATTTAGCTCTAAAGAGAATCTTATTATTTAGGAGTATTAAATAAAGTCTAATGACAAAACTTTTTTACAGATGGGTACATCTTTACGAGACGAATCTAATGAGCCTAATTAATCTATGTTTTGCTACAGTGATGCTACAGTAAATATCGTCTAATCACAGCTTAACTACCTTCGTTAAATTCGTCTCGCGATTTAGAGGGGGGGGTTCTGCAGTTAGTTTTGTAATTAAATTTTATTTAAGACAAGATTCTTTTTGTTTAAACCCTCTAAATTTTAGACTCTAAAACGCCGAACACGCCCTGAATCAAATAGAAATGGACAGTGGTTGGAATGTACACTGCTAAATCAGCCTACAATGGCTCAATTTCAGGGTTCATGCAGGCCAGTGCTTGCACCAGTTCAAAAACTGTATAAAAAGAGGCTACAAAGTTGGCTGCAAGAAAGGTAGCCATGTGATCCAGTTTGCACCATGTGTGATCAAAGAGCTTGAAACAACAGCCCCGCATATATATGTTTGTACTGCCTTAGAGAAGGTGATCGAGGAGCTGGGCAGGCAACACAATCAGTGTGCCGGAAAATTCAGAGCTCTTCTTTTCAGACTGGTCGACGGCATCCTGCTCTGCTTATCAGCCCTCACAGCGAAACAGAAAGAAACAACGGCAGCCATCATGATGTAATGCGGCGTGGAAGGTGGAACCTGGGGAAAGACCGGGATCGGCATACCTATAGTACTTTCGAAAGCACTCCACTTGGGCTCAACCAACGAGGGCTTCGGCGTGTTTGGCTGCATAAGAGAGGGAAGTACAGCCGCTCAAGCGCAACACATCCACTTGTTCAGTCGCTCGATTCCCCGGCCGGCGTCGGGGCGTTCGTCGTGGACATCCTCGGCCCGTGGACGCTCGAGGTCGCCAGCGAGCTCGGCGTCCCGGGCTATGTCTTCTGCACGTCGAACCTCATGGCGCTGTGCTCCATCCTCCACAACCCTGAGCTTGACGGGACCACGTCGTGTGAGTTCCGCAACCTCGCGGAGCCCATCCGGCTTCCCGGGTGCGTGCCGCTGCGCGGCGCCGACATCCTCGACTCTGTGCAGGACCGGAACGATCCTGCGTATGCCCGGTCGAACTTGGGAAGAAGTATCTTCTCGCCGATGGCTTCCTCGTCAACACCTTCGACGCCATGGAGCACGAGACCATATCGGCGTTCAACAAGTTATCCGACGAAGGTGTGTATCCCCCGGCTTACGCGGTTGGCCCATTCGTCCGTACGTCCTCCAGCGGCGAGGTCCTCGAGCACAGCTACCTAAGGTGGCTAGACGAGCAGCCGGAGAGGTCAGTCTTGTACGTGTGCTTCGGCAGCGGCGGCACGCTGTCCACGGAGCAGACGGCCGAGCTAGCCGCCGGGCTGGAGGCGAGTGGGCAAAGGTTCCTGTGGGTGGTGCGGTTCCCCAGCGACAGGGACCGCAGTGCAAGCTTCTTTGGCGGCGGTGACAGCGGCGACGGCGACAACCCGATTAGCTACCTGCCGGAAGGGTTCGTCGAGAGGACCAGAGCCCAGGGGCTCGCCGTGCCGTTGTGGGCACCGCAGGTGGAGATCCTGAACCACCTCGCTGTCGGCGGGTTCCTGTCTCACTGTGGCTGGAACTCGACGCTGGAGGCCGTGGCCGCCGGCGTGCCGACACTGGCGTGGCCGCTGTACGCCGAGCAGAGTATGAACGCGGTGATGCTTTCTGAACACGTGGGGCTGGCGCTGCGGCCGAGGGCCAACGACGATGGGGTGGTACCGCGGGAGGAGGTTGCAGCGGCGGTGACGGAGCTGATGGTCGGCGAGAAGGGCGCCGCGGCGCGGGAGAAGGCGCGCGAGCTCCGGGAGGCGGCGGCGAAAGCCTGGGCGTCGGGCGGGCCTTCGCGGAAGGCGTTCGAGCTCGTTGCTGGCAAGTGGAAGAATGCTGCGCGCGCCGAATGATCCATACTTATCGATCTGCTTCTGCTCAACGCTGACGCGTTATGATTCTCACACCACCTTGTCTCAGCGACTCAGCGTGCCCTGTGATGGTTGGGCTATTGTCCCGTGAATGATTAGATGTTGCTCAAATCAACTTGGCCCATCAAAGTGCCTCTTCATAACGCGCAGTGGCGGACCTACCGTCTTGGTGCAAGGGAATGCACTTCCATACCCAAAATCCTGTGCACAAAATCTATCTATCTATTATATATATATATTTAACGTCGAAAACGAGCCACCACGTTCGCTCTAAAATTCTAAAAATTCCCACATTAATCCGAGAAAATAAGAAGAGAAAATTACCCACCACTGTCATTATGAAACAATTAGTCAGAAAACCCCCTAAAAATATTTATAAAATAGTTAAATTCGGAATAATAACAAATAGCCAAAAATACCCCTCACACCTATTTTTAAATTACCCACCATGCCATTATGAGTAAAAAAAAAGCTAAATTCGGAATAATAAAAAATAACAAAAAATACACTTCACACCTATTTCTAAATTACCCTCAATGCCAATACAAGTATAAAAAATAAACTTAGATTTAAAAAATAGCTAAAATGTCCCTAATTCCTATTTTTAATTTACCATTATAAGCCTAAAATAGCTAAATTTTGGAATAATAAAAATATCCAATAGACACTTAATCCACCGTGATATGTCTAGCTAGCATGGCACATTATCGTATTTTTAGCATGACACATTTCCTTTGAAAGGTTTATTTGTAGTACGGCACATTCTTTTTTTTTTCTACCATGACATATGTTGTTTAGCATTGCCACGATTTGAACCAACTTCACTTCTAAAAATCAAATACATTGTTAGATAGACACAATTCAAGATAGATGATGACTCATCTCACACTCAAATTGAGGTACAATGAGAAATTTTCCAATCTATTTTCTACTATTTTATAAATATAGAATATAAAATAAGCAATTATAATAATTTATGTTAAACTTCTATAAAAATATAAAATTATTTTAAATAGTATAGTAATCTAGCCGCGCAAATGCGCGAGCATCCATACTAGTTATATATATATTTGACGTCGAAAAGGAGCCATCACGTTCGCTCTAAAATGCTAGAAATTTCCACGTTAATCCGAGAAAATAAGAAGAGAAAAATTACCCATCACTGCCATTATGAAACAATTAATCAGAAAAACCCCTAAAAATATTTATAAAATAGCTAAATTCAGAATAATAACAAATAGCCAAAAATACCCCTCACACCTATTTTTAAATTACCCACCATGCCATTATGAGTCAAAAAATAACTAAATTCGAAATAATAAAAAATAATCAAAAATACACTTCACACCTATTTCTAAATTAACCTCCATGCCATTAAAAGTCCAAAAAAATAAACTTAGATTTAAAAAATAGCTAAAATATCCCTAATTCCTATTTTTAATTTACCATCCATACCATTATGAGCCTAAAATAGCTAAATTTTGAAATAATAAAAATATACAATAAACACTTAATCCACCGTGATATGTCTAGCTAGCATGACACATTATCTTATTTTTAGCATGACACATTTCCTTCGAAAGGTTTATTTGTAGTACGACACGTTCTTTTTTTTTCTACCATGACATATGTTGTTTAGCATGCCACGTTTAAACCAACTTCACTTCTAAAAGTCAAATACATTGTTATATAAGACACAATTCAAGATAGATGATGACTCATCTCACACTCAAATTGAGGTACAATGAAAAAATTTTCAATCTATTTTCTACTATTTTATAAATATAGAATATAAAATAAAAAATTATAATAATTTATGTTAAACTTTTATAAAAATATAAAATTATTTTAAATAGTATAGTTGAATATATCATGTGTATCTTTTGTGCAACGAATATGTCCTAAATGTTTGGCCACAATGTCTTCAAGGGCAGTCAGTTCAGCGCCACATGGGCGATCAAAGCTATTAGAATATGAAAACACATAAAAACTTGTAGGTGGGAGACTGCATCAAAAGTTCTTGAGGCTCGGAATATGAAAACCTTAATTGTAAGTACGTAGTTCCTTTTTTCAGTTCTCACATTGTAGAATGCAGATTTAGTAGACGCACTTTAATATTGTCACCTTCGTTTTCTGTTAACTTTCGGATATCCAATCTAGAAATTCTTGGATCACCACTGATAGGGAAAATTTACCCAACCCAACAATTAATGAGGATTTATCCAACCCAATCTCGTCGTAGTCATATCATTGTGCAACGTGCAAAAGCACACGTATCCGACTCCAGGACTTGAACTCGCCACTGTCTCCACAGGCCAGTCAAGCTGCATTCGGTTCTCAGAATAACATGCATCATCATCTCGATATATCTTTGTGCATTTCTGTTTGTAGCAACGAATATTTTGTCTTTATCCACTACAGGAGTTTGATAATATTTTGGTCATTCGAAGAATCTATCAGGAGGGGGGGACAGCGTTCCGGAAAATGCGGATCGGCGATCTGTCCTCTTCACCGATGATCGCTGATTTCCCCTGCTAAATCCTTTTCTTCTTCGGTGATTCTTGCTCGGCGCAACCTCCTCGTCACAATGATGTCCATCTTTCATGATTCTGGTCTCATCATGGTGGTTCTTGGACTCATGACTTGACGAGCCTCCATTCCCCTACTCCGGTAAGGCCAACTCCCCCAAATCCTCCTCTCATGGCTTCCTTGGCTTTGGATTTTCGCCCTGGTTTTGGTGTTCAATCGGCAATCAGAGATCGATTGGGTCTCCCTGTTAATTTCTCTTCCGGAGCTGGTCTCAAGATGTTCTTTCTGGTGGTTTCTTTTGAGCGATGCAACTTCCCTCTCAACAACCTGAATGTGGCTAAGGTACTTCAAGCTACTATTGGTGGATCAGCAGCTGATTTTAGGCCGCTGTTTCTTGGGAATAAATCTTACAGATTTGTTGTTTCTTCTAAAGTGGTGGGTCTCCATATTTGCAATCTGAAATCTTTTGAGTGCAAGCAATATAAGATCTATTTCCATTTGTGGACTCCTAGTGCTGCTAGTCAATGGAAAGGAAAGGGTGTTCAAAACTCCCCTATCAAACAATTTGAGGAAATTAGCTCTGAGAATCTCTCTCCCTGGAGAATGGTTGGCAGGAAAGGAAAAAGTCCTCCAATGACTTATGCAGAAGTAGCTCGCCAAAATTCCACCTCAGCACTTACGGGTGCGAATACAGTTCCTCTAGGAGGAGGAAATCTTAACATGCAGCAAGGAAATGGTGAAATCCTGCGCACATCAGTCTTTTCTCAGTTGGAATTCTAACAGTCCGATCCACATGATCTTTGTCCCACGGTACTGTTTAAGAAGACACGAGATAATACCAATACTTTGCGATACATTTTACATTATTTTTATTACAAGATTGGTTCAGAGTACGGCGGAAATATTATTGAGTAGCGGAAGCGTAAACGACAAGTTCAAAACACGTAAGATACACATGAGTTCCAACTAACTCTCAACGATACGGCAAAAGCGATAATCCGAGCCCGTCCGAATTATCACTGTAGCAACACACTTCACTGCGGCGGCACATCTGACTCCCATTGAGCAGTCCAACCTTCTGGGACTTGCACATCCCAAGGGAGCACTCCTTGAGGAAGATCAACATCTGAACTAGCAGAAAACCACAATGGCACAAAGCCTGAGTACTAATTACTCAGCAAGTCTTAACCGTCAAATAAACTCTAGACATGCATGGCTGACATAGGAGGATTTCTTTTAAAATGACTCGCACTTAAGCCTCCCTAATTCTTGCTATCCAACTTTTAGCCATCTTTTATCTTCATTATTAGACAAGAATATAAATGAGCATGAATACTAACAAACATCCAATAGAATATGTAATATAAGCAAAATCCATATGACATAATAAACTATCTCCAACATCCATTATCATCATTCATATATGTGTGCTACGTGAAGGCAACTCTCACAAGCGGGTACTCATTACTGCGAGGGACAGCGATTGCAATCGATTTTACACCAGCTGGCAAAACGCGAGATACACGACGTATATGCACAAAAGTCATATACGGCAACCTTTTGCAAGATAGTAAACAATTCAGGCGGACCCAGATGGCAAGGAGTTGGGCAGCCGTCCTACCAACAGTACGTCGTGGCCTAGACCTGCCCAACTACGCCCAGCGTGTCTTTCGACCAATGTACTGGCTACCGTCTAAAATTGCCACCGTACAAGCTACTAAGTTTGCTAGTTCCCATTAGCACTAGTATGCACTCGGTACTGTTCAATGCTTGATCAATGAGCCAACATCGAATCGGTGCTTAATCGACTAGGCAGGGCTACAGTAGCCAACACCTCCATGTGTTGCTACAACCTATACATGCATATTCCATCCTGCCCGGTCTCAACCATCCAAAAACATTCTCATCATTCTCTTTTGGGGTCATATTTTAATTATCATAATCCAACCATACTTCGATGTTAAACCATAGTCTTAAGCATAGCAGTTTCTATCGAGTACTAGTATAGACACTTAACAATAATAGGTCATTTGAGAGCATGCAAGTGGGTTTCATTCAACTCCTACAATTTAAGTGCACATTCATTCTATACTTTCTATATTATGATCTCTAGAAAGAGAAAATTTGGAAAGGGTTTGAAATGAACCAGGGCTTGCCTTGGTTTTCACAAACTAAGTTAGCAGCTTCAATTGTTTCCTCTTGAGTAGAAAGGTCCTGCTGTAAATCGTCTCCCACTTCTTGAGTATCGTTTCCTATCAATGCAATTATGTATCAATGGAGAGACTACAAAGAAAACATAATTCAGCATGTTAATGTAATGAGGGTGATTTGATTACAGATCCATCCAAACTGATGTATGAGGTTCTGAATTGGTGAACAAACTTAGATTAAATTATTTCTTTCATTGACTCCCATAAAGCATTGTTATATTATTAAGTAAATCATCCATATTAACTTCAAACAAGTTCATACAAACATGGAAATTATTCCTAAGTTGCCCCTGGAAATGAACAGACTACTGGTGATCTAAGAATACCAAAACAATACTAACAACAATTTATTAAGATGTTCTTACTAACAGAATTAAATCAAGCATCAAAATAAGGCCGATGAAGAAATAACTTTCTACGAAATTCGCTAAAGAATATCTGAACAAACCAAGCATCATGGTGATAGAACATCATCTAAGTGACATACATGCAGAAGATTAAGGTCTAGTAATTAGTAGATTAATTATTAAAAGGATGACAAGTTTATCAAAGAGAAATTCATAGTTTAAGTTTCTTACAGAAACAGCTATCTTGGTTCATATATATGAACAGAGCATCTCAAAAGGAGAAGATGAAGCCCTGGTTCACATTTTTCTGAATTATACTTTATTTACTATGAATCATTTAGTGTGGAGCTTCCAAAATTCATACAGGTTTCCTTATACAGAACCAAGGGTTATGGTTTGTACTACTGAACATAGGGTATCAAGGGTGTTCTAAAAAGACTGAGTTTGCATTTTTATCATGTCTAGATTATTTACTATGAATTAACTAGGGTTTAGCTTGTACTAATTATTCAGGACAAACTACACATGAACAATGTTCAACTAAGGTATAACTGGATATATATCAGTGAGAGGAACACAACAAAATTGGGTTTGCAATTTGTGGACATCTAGAGCTTCAGTTATCGATTTTTGAAGCTTATTCAGTTTCTGAGAAAGTTGCACTTATTTACGAGATTGCCATCGTCATCTTCAACAGAGTCAGTTATTCACGACGGACAGAAACGGGCGGAGCTTCGCCGGAGCAGGGGAAACTGCGACGAGGAGGGTCGGGTAGAGGCTCTACGTGATTTTATCAACGAGGGGAACTCAAAGGTGGAGTCTTCAAGGGCGGAGACTCACCGGAAGATGGCAGGCGACGAGCGGTGACGGCCGGAGGAAGTTCGGCGACGTCGAGAGCTCGCCGTGGTTGACGATAAGGTGCACACGTTGGTTCTGAAGCTTCAAAGAGCTGTGTAAAACACCGGCATGGTACGTGTGGACGTCGAGGAGGGCCGGAAAGAAGAGTTCGCTGGTGGAGCAGACTCCGTACAACGACGGCGATGGGGAAAAGTGAAAATCCGGCGACCTCGTAGGAGAATATAAAGGGGAAACGATTCAGGAAGAAGCTACATGGGCTGGTGCATCCAATTGAAGAGGATTGAGGGGACGAGGCTCACCGTAGGGGATGAATTTTGCGGTGAAGCCGAAGTTGCTCATCGGACAGCTCGCCGGAGATTTTCTTCGATTACTCCCAGCTTGCTGCGAGGATCAAGGTGGGATTTCTGCTGTTCGTTAGAGGAGTTTGAGCTGCATGAGGAGAAGGAGAAACTAGAGCAGCTATGAATCCTGTAGTGTATGCGTGACTTGAAGGAGAAACTGATTTCTATTGTAGCTCAACTATTGAACCTAGTTTTGGAATAGAAGTACACAACGGCTTGGGGAAGAACTAGCTCACCGTGAGCTTCCAGTGAGGAACTGAGCTTCAGCTCCTTCCTTCTTGCTACAAGCTCAGCAGGACACGTACCGGGAACTGGATAAGAAGGAGAAGGTCGGCAGTGGCTGTTAAGCTGGGAAGCTGACGGGCCTTGCCGTAGGATTAAGCGGTGGTATACATGGACGGTAGAGAAATAGAGAGAAGCAGTGGTGTGAGTGACAGGTGTGTCCCGCAGCTTTCTATTTCTTCCAAATTTTTCCTCTTCTCTCTAAATTCGAATTGTACTGGTTATTGAAGCCCAGAAATCACCAATTGTTTTCATGGGACTTGTTTGAAACTCATCTGTTCAAAACTTGCATGAATTAGAATTTGAAATTTTAAACAAGATGTTTTAAATTTTAAACTTGCATGATTTATTTGAGGTACTTCCCAAAGGAATTTCTTTTCTGAAATTTTTGCTAGATTTTTATTTGACTTTTATCTTTCACATAAATTTTTGGTTACACATAGTTCTGTTCAAATTTTTAAACTTGCTTTTCAAATTTGAGTTAAATTTGACTTCTATTCATATTTTTGGTACTTCTCATGATACAATCATTTGAAATTTTCACATGTCCAACTCAACATGATGTTCTAACAGGATAGAAAAAATAAAGGAGACACCTGGGGTGTCACAGGAATTTCCCAAAATCTCTGTTTTTGATCGGCTGGAGAAAGTGGAGGAGCAGGCTGCACCGCAATCCAAGGCAGCGACAACACCTCAAGGTTTCCCGGAAAGCAGTAATGGTGGGGGAAATTTGAATTTCAAACATCAACGTATGGGCCAAGTTAGCTCTTCCCCACAGTATGCTTGAAATCTGGCCATTCTAAGGCCCGCTGCAGAGGAAGGACCAAGTGTAGAATGTGTCACCAGGATGGCCACATAGCCTACTACTGTAACAGCCCACCGGCCCGCTCCTCTTTCACACCAGAAGTCCAAACAACGGACACTTTCAAGAAAAATTGGGATGATGACAGGGCCAAGCACTGGTTCTTAAAACAGATGTCACTGACAACCGGGCCTAGTTCAAGTGGACCACCAAGATTCTCAAGTTTTGCTGAGCTGCCGTGGGTGAAAAAACATTTGGAAGCTCAAGGGTCACACCCCTCGACTCCTCCATTCCATTCATTAGGCGCCGACCTCTGCTTGGGAAACAAAAACCCGCAAACTGATCTCTTCGACTTGCCACAAAGCCCTGCAAAAGAAAATGAATCACCATCCCACATCTCTCACCACACCCCAGTAGAGCAAGTGATCAAGGATCTTCATCAAGAGGTGATGGCGTTCCAGCGCGCCGATCCGAGGCAGTTCTTGCCACCGGGATTTAGTAGAATCGCGGTGGATGATCGTGATGTCAAGGTCCGCTCGATTGTTGGTCGGCCACACCCTCAGAACGACGACATCGCCATCGTCACCATCTCGCCCTTGCCGCAGGGTCAGGTACATTTCGCAAACATCAGACAGGTTGTAACGGAGTTTTTATCAGTGCACAAAAGAATGCGGTTCAGAGAGATTCAGCCTTCATGCTTAGGACAGGCTTTGGTCAGATTTGAGTTCCTGTTCGATAGAGATCTGCTAGTTCGTTCTGGTCCGCATCACTATAGGGGTCTGGAGTTTGAGTTTGTCAATCATAACAAGGGCAGGAATTGGTGTGCATTAGAGTTCAATCGTGAATGCTGGATCATGCTCATGGGGTACCCACTAGACTACTGGAACACTGCTAGCATTCAGAGTGCCATTGCGCCTTTTGGTAGGGTCATTTCTTGGGATAATGATACCAGAAACCTAACTAGGCTGATTGTCAAAGTACGTGTTCAGGATCTGAAGAAGGTTCCTCATTTCATCATTGTAACTGACGCTGAAGGCTTCCACGCCAATTCATGGACTGTCCAATGTGAGATAATTCAAGAATCAATGCTAGGTGAGCAAGCAAGGGACGAAGAACCTGAACCTGATATTGATTTCAACAATCATCCATATGATTTTTATGGATATGGGCAAGAAGGACCTGGGCCATGGGCACCTCTTGGGAATGATGGACAAGCTCAACATGATGCTGCTGCACAAGATGGTTGGGATCAGTGGCCTGATCAACAGGTCCCTGATTGTCAGACCCCATTTCTGGAATCTGTTGTGCATCCTGTATCAGTCCCTGGATCAGTAGCTGATACGCACAAGAACACAGATATGATAATCAAAAGCATACTTCGAATAAATATGATACCTGATAATAGACCTTCAGTGGCGGAACGACTAGGATTCGAAGACTATCCTAGTACATCCGGCCGACAAAAGGTGAAGCAGACAGCGGAAGACTTTGGCCCAAAGCCACAAGCAAACTTGAGAAGCAGAACCGAAAACCCAATCGCCGTCGTCTTCTACGAAGTCTTCTCCTATTAAACCAACATTCGCAAACGCGTGAGTACATAAGGTACTCAGCAAGCCCTACACTACACAAGGGTATATATATATATACATGCATATTTGGTTCTAGCAAGGAATAGGCTTATTGGTTCATTTGCGGAAAGCAATCTTTATGCAGGGTTCAGAAGTATAGAACAAGGGTCAGAGAAAGAAAATCATAGTTTGACAATATTTTAGTTGGTTGGTCCTGGGGGAGAATGAAACATTCCCGCCAGTTCCCAAGTTTTAGTTGGGCCTTCTGACCTCAATGGCCATACCGACCCTGGCACAATTGCCATCACTTCCAAAACACGGGCTGACTACAACCCACTCACACTTCAAGGACATGAGAGGTGGCTAATCATATCGAAACTCAACATAGATGCGTCATATGCCGTGACTGCCGTCCATCCGGATGAATTTTACACTCTGCAGAGGTTGTACATCTTTACCCACCGACTACATTGCTCTTGGCGAAGGAACAACATAGCGAAACCCACCTTTCCCGAGTATCCCCACAATGCCACCCACAAGCCACACCCAGGGGCTCATTCATGAGACTACAAGTAGTCATCATGCAGACCCGTCTGCACATCAAAGTGGGGATCACAAGCCAGATCTCCTAAGCAATACACACTCCGGAGTCTTCTCCTGGGCGCTCGTTTGCGCTACTGCCTCCTGGATGGATCAAGGTGGTAGGTACCAGAAAGTTAGGGTCAAGTCCTGCCCATAACAGGATCCGTGGTAGTACGAGAATCATCTAGTTAAAGGTTGAATGAACCGGTCCTTATGTGGCCGGGCAAGCACCATGTCTCCCACACTAGGGGACTATCACACTTGTCCAATACATATCATCAATCACTTACTAATGGTCTTGCCCGCGATCCATCCCATCCCATCACCGTCTCCATCATCATCATCACCTAACACAGTTGTGCTACTTCCAACCCAAATATCACGCACACCACCAAACTCATTTAACACAGTTGTAAAGCATATAATGTGAGTAAGGTGTGGCAATGTACAAACATTGCGAGGGGTCCTAAGCAATCTAGTAGCAAGGTGAACGTGCTATCCTAGAAATGATGGAACTATCCTAGGGTTATCAAGGTGACAGGTAAACAAGGGTAAACAAGGATTTAGATATTGACGCCTGAGTAAATGGCATCAATGTCGATAAGCAAATAGGACCATAGCTACACAAGTAGTAAAATAACAAGTAATGCATGATACGAGAATAGGCCATGTGGGTGCATTGCGAAAACAGTAGGTTCAATCATGATCAAGGAGAAGTAGAGCTTGCCTGAAAGCATTATCCTAATCTTGAATCAACTTCTGGTCTTCACGTTCTTCTGTCAACGTCGATGTCTTCGAGTCCGTCCTCAGCTTGTATCTTCTGACTCGTCCTTGAAGTTTGGATTCTTTTGGATCTTCTTGAAGCTTGGATTCCTCTGGCTCGTCCTCGGATTTCACGTAAGCTAGCGCATAGAAACATACCGTATAAACAAACTACCGCAAAAGGAATAAAGATCAAAGAGCCAAATAAGATTCGATTAACTCCAAAAAGAACCGATAGAACTCCAAATGAAGAACAAGGGGCATGAATCATACATGATGCATCATATTCTATTTATGAAAGGTTATACATTACTGGTTATGTTCTTGACCTTGTAAAGGCCATATTCACCTAGACAAATTATTAATTATCTAATTTCTCTTAAAAGAAAGCATGGGTGCAGGGTTATGCATAAAACTTTACTTACTAAAATCTTAAGGTGAGTATGATGAGATGCACATGCTTTATTGATGGTGATTGTGTGCATATCTAGTATGTAAGCTTCTATATTATTCCTATTAAAGAACATGCATGTAAACGTTTAATTATATGAACTATGGCGAGAATATGTAAGCATACATTTACATGTAAGGTTAGGTATGCAAGTGTTTAAAGATCTTACATGCATATGTTTGTTAAGATTAGCTACTTTCTGATTTACGTTCTCGACATGCCATCTATTAAAGGAAGGTTACTAAGTTATTTTATATGTATGAGTGCATAAACGAGATTATAAATAAAGGCATGCTATGCATATGCTCTTAGGGTATCATGATGTGTACTAAGCTATCACTATGTGTAGGTGCACGTGAGCATATATATACAGTTATATGAAAGGGCAAGCGTTTGTTATAAACGGGTATGAGTTGCTGACATGACAGCGACACGTGCATGTGATCATGCATGCTATGAATGCACAATTGCAATTAAAAGAGCAACAAACAACAATAGAATCCAATAAGATCCAATGAAAAGACCGCATTTAAACAAGATCGACAAATCAAATAGGTTGGTGGCGGTCGCTGGCAATAGGGGATTGGATTTGTTTAAGCGATAGCTGAGCTTAGGTTACGGTTGAATCTAGGTCATGATCAAAAGAGGTTGCTTTGAGGTGGAACGATACGGCAAGATGGTCTAGGTTCATCGCTAAAAGGTGAAGGAATGGTTGTGCTATGCGAGGTAGACATTGAATGATTTATTGGAATAGGATTTATCGAGCGAGAGGAGAACTTAGGGTATGGATGGTTTATAGATCTAGTGCGAAGCTCTAAAAGTAGTACTAAAAGATTCTACGCGTCGCTATGAACGCGTGAGCGCAAGAATCGCTCAAAACGGAGCTACGGTTGCGAAGTTACGGAGATTTAAAGCTTCTAGGAAGGTTTTAAAGGTTCTAGGGGCTTATTTGCAATTACAGAGGACTTACATGTAATTACAAGAGGTTCTGGGGATTGGTATTTAATTATGGAAAAGTTTAGGGGTCTTGATGTAAAAAGACAAGGGCTAAAAGGCAATTACAGAAAAGTATAAGGGCTTTTCTGTAAAAAGATAGGACCTAAACATAATTAAAATAAGCTAGAGGGGCTTATCTGCAAAATGTACAGGGCCTGGGAATTTCTAGGCATTTTGGATTTATTTTTCTAAAGGAAATTCTGTGGACTGGGTCCACGGGCTCGTGGACCGGCTGAGGGCCCGCGGTCCACCGGTCCACGGTGGACCGGTTACACATACCGAAGAGGTATCTAATCTGGGCCGTCGATCTGGCGATGGAGGGCTGAGGGCGGCTGGAGGCGGCGCGCGGCGGCCGGCGACGTCAAGAGCGGCGGCGGTTCGTCGGAGACGACCGGAATGGCGCTCCGGTGAGCTAATCTTGACGCGAACTAGAGGAAAAGAGAGAGGAGCGGATGGGGAACTCACGGGAAGAACGTGTCGACGTCGAGGAGCGTCGGAGGAAGCGGGCGACGAAGAGGGGTGGAGCTCGACGGCAGTGCTCAATGGGGAAGAAGAAGGAGGGCAGCTTGTCGAGTTTGTGCTGGCCGGCGAGATGCGCGGCGACGCGGCTAAGCTCGTGCGCGCACGGGATGAGCGAGACGAGGCCGGAAAGAGGCGGACGTTGAGCTCGCGCGGTGGCGGACGGCGGCGCGCGGCGAGGCTAGGGTTTGGGCTCGGGAGTGGCGGCGGCTTCGGGGAGACGACGAGAGGGCGTCGGAGCTCGATTTTATAGGGGCACGGCGGCGTGCAGTGCAAGGCGGGGGCGGAGGAGGCTTCGAGGCGAAGCATCGCTGGAGTAAAGGTTGCGGCGGCGACCTTATCCACTCGAGTCAAAGAATGCGGCGGCTGGTGTGAACGCGTCGGGCCATGGCGGCGTTGTGGCGGCCTTGTCGCGACGCGGTTGACAGCTAGTCCTCCTACGCGGCTTTGAGCTGGAGCGGAGCGGAGGCACGTCTGCCGGCGACGTTGGACGGCTTTGGCCGAGCTGGAGGAGGAAGAAGGCGCTGACAGGCGGGGCCCGCCTGTCAGTGAGAGAGAAGGGAGATGGGCTGAGTTGCAGTTGGGCCGCGAGATGGGCCAGGGTAGCTGGGCCAGGAGAGGAAGGATTCGGCCCGAGGGTTTAGGAAAAGGTTTATTCTTTTCTTTCTTTTCTGGAATTCGAATTTGAAAGAATTTCAAATTCGCACAAAAACAAAAGTCGACCAAATATTCAAAATAAACTCAATAAAATACAGGGATGCATATGGTGGGTTTGATGCAAGTTTTAATATCCAAATTTTTAAATTCAAAGTGAATTTGCTAGTGTTTTAAACATGTAACTATTTTAATTGATTGTAAAATTTGAAAGATTCAAATTTGTAGTAAATATTAAATGCAAACAAACACTTGAGCATAGATTTTATATTTTGAAAATTTTAATTTCAACTAAGTTTAAATTACTTTTGTTACTTTTATTTTGCAAATTTGATGAGAAGGAAAGGAATAAATAAAAAATTCAAAATCGGAGTGATTTTTATTCCATTTAATTCTTGGTTTGAAATTTGAGGTGTTACACTGATGCTGCACCAGCTGCCATGATAGCTCAGGGAGAACAGAACAACGTTGAACCTCAGCAGCAACAAGCTCAAGAGCAGCAGGCTAATCAGGAATTTGATCTCAATGAGCAGCAGGTGGAGCCGGTTGAGATGGATCAAGACTTGGGGCCATTACAAGAGGATCACCAACAAATCGCTGTCAATCAGGATGTTGACCTCAATCAGATGCCACCTGAAGAAGTTGAACAGCCAACAGAACCTGGGGAGGATTTTATTGAACTAGCAGACTTTGTCGACATGCTTATGGAAGAAGATCAGGCTAATAATGAGAATGAAGCTGATAATGAGAATGAAGTTGGCATAGGCAATGATGGGCAGATAAGTGTACAGCTATCCCAGCAGCCAGCCATCTCAGAACCATCAGTCAATGTCATTCAGGACCTCAACATACAGGCTGAACAGATTCAGCACCCACAGATTCAGCACAATCTCCAGGCTCAGGGAGTTCCTCTCAATGACATGGTTCCTGACTTCCCAGAGGGAGCAGAGCTGCAAGAGATGCTTATGCCTCCACACCCCCTTCCTGACATTCTACAGCAGCCTGCTGCACACCTGGGCCTTCAACACCAGGTGCAGAATGTGCAACCACAGCTACCAAACCTGAACTTAGAATAGTTCATTGGGCCTGCCATGCCAAACCAAGGAGGTGAAGGAGATGGAATCAATCACAATCTGCATATTGGCATGATGATGTTCTCCAATAACCAAGAGCCTGACCCAGTCTTTTGCAGCCTGTCCACACAAAAAGAGGCCCAAAGCAACAGGCCCCATGCTGACATATATAGGTTATGGGCAAGGTATTTCAACAATGGAGATAAAGCTAGGCCTATGGTTCACATCCCTGTCGAGTGGCTACCTTTTTTCACTACTATGCTCTTGTCTCCTGCGCATTTCACCTGGGCAAAGGATTTCCTGACCTCTAAAGCCTGAGCCTATTTCAACACTGATGTTCAGAAGAGCCTTCAGTTTCAGGTCCCACTGAAATGCCCAGACAATGCTGCCCCAAGATGCCACATCACAGAGCTCAATGAGGGAAACACAACTTCAAGTGCCGAACATGTTCCTTTCCAGGATCAGTATGACCCTAAGACCCCTCCCACACAATATCAGGATAAAGGAAAACAACCTGCACTCTCCCAAACCATGCCTATTCCTGCAGCTGAATTCAAATGTCAAGGTCCAGTGATTGAAACAGAGGTGCGCAGGAGTGCAAGGATCAAAGCCTTCAACCAAGGATTCAAAAGAAACTCTTGTAACCACAAGAACTGCTTGGCTTGTAATCATGCACCTCCTGCCCTCTCTTCTCAGGTGATCAAAAACCTTGGAACCACCTTTGCACAAATGAAGCCTGACCTGCTCACAGATGAAGCTCTCCAGAAGAAGAGGAAGGCCAAGGGACCAGTGGGGAAGAAGAAGCAAGCTGCTGAAGAAGCTGATGAACAGAAGGTGGACAGCAAGAAGCCAAGCAAGAAGAACAAGGACGCTGGACCAAGCAAGAAGCCAAAGAAGTGACTGCAATAAGCTTAATTTACATTTACTGCTTTTGTTGGTCTTCTTTTTATTTTGATCATCGTTTATGGAGTTAAAACTGGTAGTTCCTGTTGGTGCTTCTCTAAGACTCTCAATGGATGTTATTATCAATGCTCCTGTGTTCAAGATGGTGGCTTATATAATATTGCAATCTGGATTTTCTATTGCTGGCTTCTTCTGTCTCCTTCATGGCCCCCAATGTAGTAATGGCCATAATTCATATATCACTACTGGTTTTCTCCCTCTCGTTGTTATGTTGATTGCCAAATCTGTATGTGTGGCATGGGATAATTGTTTCTTTACTACTGGCTCTTTAATCAATGGATCACAACACGACTAATAGAAGCAGAAAGGAGTGGAAGGTGCTTTGTTGGAATATTAGGGGGTTAAACTCAGACAAAAAGTGGGATTTCATCAAAAGCAAGATAACTGAGTCAAAATGTGATATTATTTGTATTCAAAAAACAAAGAAGGAGCACTTTGATATCAACTTCGTTAAAAAATTCTGTCCCAATACTTTTGATCAGTTTGAATACTTGCCATCTATAGGTGCTTCTGGGGGCTGCATCACAATTTGGAAAAGTGCTATCTTTGAAGGTACCCTATCGTTTATGAATGATTTTGGAATCTCGATTGAATTCATCTCAAAACACACGGGTCAACAGTGGATCTTAACTAATGTTTATGGGCCAGCACACCCCGGAAGGAAGCAGGAATTCCTAAATTGGATGATGAATATTGAAATGCCGGAAACAATGGATTGGTTAATTCTGGGGGACCTCAACATGATGAGATCACCTTCAAATCGAAACAAACTAGGGGGAAATCTAAATGAAATGCTGGAGTTTAACAATGCTATTAGCAGCCTGGGATTGGTTGAACTACCTCTAAAAGGAAGAGCTTTCACATGGACAAACAAACAAGCCAATCCTTTACTTGAACGACTGGATTGGTTCTTCACTTCATCCACCTGGACCACATCATATCCAGGAACTATTGTTACACCACTCTCAAGAGATACATCTGACCACGTACCTTGTCTAGTGAACATTATCACAACTATCCCTAAAGCAAAAGTCTTTCGCTTTGAGAATTATTGGATGGAGCATGAGGATTTCCTTGCCATAGTGCAACATGCCTAGACAATACCAGTTGCAACGACTGATAAAGCCAAAAGGATTGTAGCAAAACTCAAAAACTTGCAAAGGGTGCTGAAAGCATGGCAACAACAAATGGCCACTTTGAAACAAACAATAGCCAGCACAAAAATGATCATCTTTATGCTGGATCTATTTGAGGAATCAAGAGACTTAACCCTAGAAGAATGGAACTTTAGAGACCTTCTGCAACAACACTTGGCCTCCCTTCTACACAATCAGAAAATTTATTGGCAGCAGAGGGGTACTGTGAAATGGGTCAAGTTTGGGGATGCAACAACTGAGTACTTCCATGCTAGGGCTTCCATAAATCATAAGCATAACTTAATCACAAGCCTGCAAACTGAACAAGGAGACCAAGCTTTTGATCATGAAAGTAAGGCACAAATTATTTGGGAAGCATTTAAAGAGAGGCTAGGGACAACTGAAGAAACATACATGCATTTCAATCTTGAAGAACTTCTTGAAGCTTCACAGGACTTGTCTTGGCTAGGAGACCCTTTTACAATTGAGGAAATTGACCAAATAGTGGCAGAACTTCCACACAATAAGTCACCAGGACCGGATGGATTTAATGGCGACTTCATAAAAAAATGCTGGCCTATCATTAAGCAAGACTTTTATGAGTTATGTGAAGCTTTTTACACAGGTGAATTATGTCTCAGAAGCATAAATAGTTCCTATGTCACATTGATACCCAAGAATGAAAACCCAGAAAGAGTGACAGACTATAGGCCAGTCTCCCTGCTCAACTCTTCCATCAAACTCATCACCAAGCTTCTAGCGAACAGACTCCAGTCGGTCATCATGTCCCTAATACACAGAAATCAATATGGATTCATCAAAACAAGGTCAATTCAGGATTGTCTGGCCTGGGCCTTTGAATATTTGCACATCTGTCACAAAGCAAAGAGACAGCTAATTCTACTCAAACTTGACTTTGAAAAGGCCTTTGACAAAATAGAACACCAGGTTATCTTACAAATCCTACATCAAAAGGGTTTCTGCCCACGATGGCAAAGCTGGATACAAGGAATTTTGAACTCAGGAACATCTGCAGTGTTACTAAATGGAGTGCGAGGCAAAGTTTTCCATTGCAAAAGAGGGGTTAGGCAAGGTGACCCCTTATCACCTTTACTCTTTGTTCTAGCTGCTGATCTCCTACAGTCCATCCTCAATAAAGCCAAAGATCAGGGTCTAATCAAACTTCCAGTTCCAGTAGGAGGAGGTACAGATTTTCCCATTGTGCAATATGCAGATGACACTCTTTTGGTGATGGAAGCATGCCCAAGACAACTCATAGCACTAAAAGCACTGCTGAACACATTTGCAACCTCCACGGGACTTAAAGTGAACTATTCTAAATCTATGATGATACCAATTAATATTGATGCAGACAGAGCTGAATTGCTGGCCAGAACTTTCAACTGTCAACAAGGGTCCATGCCTTTTACTTATCTGGGGCTGCCTGTGGGTATCACCAAACCATCAGTTCAAAACTTTCTTCCAATGGCACATAGAATTGAAAGAAGATTAGTTTCATGCTCTCAATTTCTTACAATGGCAGGGAAAATTGAAATGGCTAATGCTGTTCTGACAGCAATGATGACATATGCAATGTGCTCTATGAAAATACCAATTACTATCATGGAACTTGTGGATGCATATAGAAGACATCTAATCTGGAGGGGCTCTGACATTAATGCTAAAAAACCACCTTTGGCAGCATGGGACATGGTCACTTTACCAAAGGAAATGGGAGGATTGGGAGTCAAAAAGATAAGAACACAAAATGATGCTTTACTCCTAAAAAATCTGCATAAATTCTATAATAGACAGGACCTACCATGGGTGGATTTAATCTGGGAAAACTATTACAACAATGGAAAATTACCGGGAGAGCAGAATAAGGGGTCATTTTGGTGGAAGGATAATGTTAAACTTCTGGACAACTACAAAGGAATGGCTACAGCAACAATTGGGGATGGTAAAACAATACTTTTCTGGGAAGATGGATGGCACATCACTCCATTGAAACTGCTCTACCCAGAATTATATTCATTTGCAAAGAAGCCTAAGATAACTCTGAAACAATTTTGTGATGAAGGAAATATTCAAGGTTTATTCCATCTGCCACTTACAGTACAAGCATATGACCAGCTACAAGAACTCATGCAAATCACACAACAAATACAATTGACTGCTGACAGGGATGTATGGTCTTATATTTGGGGCTCCAAGGACTTCTCCTCATCTAAAGCTTATAAGAGGCTCATAGGATATATTTCGGTACACCCTGCTTATAAATGGATTTGGAAGAGCAATTGTCAGCCCAAGCACAAAGTGTTCTTTTAGTTGCTAATGAAGGACAGACTGAACACAAGAGGATTATTATTAAGGAAGAATATGTATTTGGAAGATTACAAATGTGAGCTATGTATACTGCAAAGAACTGAAACTCTAAGGCATCTATTCTTAAGGTGCAATTTTGCCAAAGCCTGTTGGCAGTCCATTGGAATTAATATACCACAAAATCTCACGGTGCACAGGGTGATCAAATGGTTGAAAAGGAGAATTATGGTACCTTTCTACATGGACATAATCATCATGATGAGCTGGTCTATATGGGTAGCAAGAAATGATTGGATATTCAATAATATTAATCCCACAGTGGCCAATTGCAAAAGGAACTTCTTGAGAGAAATGAATTGGGTCAAGATCAGAGCAAAAAACAAGCACAGAGAAAGGCTAGAGGAATGGATCAACATCTGGACATGACATTTTATAGATTAGCCAGCTTCCCCTTTTTTGTTCCTTTTGTATTTTTGCTCTTGTTTCTTCTTTGATCTTCGTTTAGACGCTGTTTTTGTAATCTGTACAGTTTATTTTAATATTTATATATTCTGTAGGGGCTTCTTGCCCCTCCAGTTCAGTCAAAAAAAAAAATAAAATATTTTGGTCATTCAAGTGCAGCATATGCTTAGAATGTGAATCTATGCTTGTTGACTGAATGAGCATCTTCGGATCCAATTTTCTGATAAAATATCTGACAACTAGCAATAGGGTGACCATACTTGGAAGAACAGGGAACGGCAGAGGCGTCAACTGTCAATCAACGTCCGTCAATACGGTTAGTTGATCACCTGAAGCTCCTGCTTAGCAACAGGGGCATCCTTGACGAACCGTTTCCAGTACCAATGCCGCGCAAACACCGCTCGCATGGCCTCCAGCGGCACGCCTTTGGTCTCGGGCAGGAAGCCGGCGACGAACACGGTCATGGCCACAAGCCAGGCGGCGTAGAAGAGGAATATGGCGTACTTGAGGTGGCAGAGCAGGGTAATGAAGACTTGCGACTGCACGAAGGAGAGGATGTAGGTGACGGACAAGGCGATGCCCTGTGCCACAGACCTGACATCCAGGGGGTTGATCTCGCCCAACACTACTCACTTGATCGGCCCCCATGACATTCCGAAGCTGAACGTGTAGATGAACAGCAGCGCCAACACGCCCTCCGCGTAGTTCCGTGCCATGGCCCCCTCCTTGCCGAGGTGCTCGGCTAGGATCCATGACACGGCCACATGACAAAGCAACATGATGATGCCGCCGGCGATGAACAAGAACCTACGGCCGTAGCGGTCCACGACGAAGGCGGACACGATGACGGCGAACAAGCCTCCCATGTTGATTATGATGGAGCCCAGGAGCGCCTTGTCGCTGGGAAACCCGACCGTTCGGAACAGCACCGTCGAGAAGATGAAGATGACGAGGAAGCCCGTGAAGTCGAAGAACACCGGTATCGCCACCATGATCACGGTGTAGGGACGGTATCCCTTGCTGCGTAGCCTCTTAAATGTGCCCTCGTCGTGCTGGCGCGCCTCCTTGACGGCACATACGATGTCCTTGAACTCGGCCTCGACATTGGCGTCAGCCCCGCGGATGCGCTGGAGCGATGCACGGGCCTCCTCCGGCTTCCCACGCAGCACCAGGCTACTGGGGGTGTCCGGTACCAGGAGTGCACCAATAACGATGATCATGGCTGGCACGGCTGCCGCGCCGAGGGAGACACGCCAGCCCCAGTTGGGTATGGGGTTCGTGAAGTAGTTCACCACGTTCGCAGCCACCGTGCCGGCACACAGAAAGCTGTAATAGGCCGCGGTGAATGCGCCGCGCCACCTTGCCGGTGATGTCCCGGCGAGATACAGAGGAGCTGCCTGTAGGATCAAATTCATTTGTGCGTAAATAGCCGAAGTCAAAGTGATTGATTGCATAAATCACATTGCAGAAATAGTCGTGCAGTCTACGAGCAAGAGTATGTATATCATATACCTGTGTGGTGAAGCCAACACCGAACCCAAGTAGAAGTCGTCCGATAATAAGCATAGCGACATGGACAGCCGCAGCGTTGATGATAGAGCCAACGAGGAACAAGGCGCCGCCGATCAACATGATTGCTTGCCGGCCGACCTTTCTCGTCACATGGCTTGCCATCAGCGATGACAGCGTGCTGGCAATGTATAACGATGACGTGAACGCTGTAAGAACTTGGTTGTCATACTTGCAGTAGACGTCGCGCTTTGCGCTCCTGACTCCCCGTAGCACCTCCGGGAAGAACTTCTTTAGGAATGACTCCATTTGTGTCACCCCACCTGAAAATGGAACAAAATCCAATACTAGTTCTGTTCAAACCAACAGCATGGGAATGCAGGTAGCACTTTTATAATGTTCAAACCACCTGAAAATAACGCTATAATGTTCAGTCATATGAGTAATGCATGAATGGATGGATAACTGTAGATGTGCACATCGGGATCAGTGTCTCCTAATAAGCATGTTTAGTTTGGAAGAAACCTGACTTTAAGGCATACTCAAGCTAGATGCGTCCATGGAAAATGGGCGACTTGACGGGCAGGCTGTGCAATCACCTGTGACGCCAACATCGTAGCCGAAGATGAGGCCGCAGGAGGCGGCTATGAGGCAGATGACGGCGACGGGGACTGTGACGCCGCCGCTGTAGTCGCGCATCCGGCCGCCCTCCGCCGCGGCGAGTCCTCTTCCTGGCATTCTACTGCTGTGGTATGCTCCGAGACCGGTGGCCAGGGCAGAACTTATAGGTTTGCCTTGGCTTTTTATTGGGGAACACGGTTTCCTACTCTTTTTTGTTTGCTTCTGATTTGCCGGGAGGAATGAAAATAGCAAGAATGAGGTGGGATCAAGATTCAAAAACAGTGGCGAAGCTAGTGCTATAAGGACCCGATTACCATTAGGTGCTCCTGGGTGATTCTGGGTGGTTCACATGAGGTTAAAAACCAAAAGGTTATCACTGAAATCTCCATCTTTTCTTGGTGCATGTGCACTCGGGAGAGCTAACATAGCTTGGCCAACAAGATATATAGGCACAAAAGCTTTGAAACATTTTGTTGCATCCCATACTAATGATGCATCCGGCCCAGGTGGGGATGGTCGAAAAGCCCGACACACCGATCCGGATTCCCCGAACCCCGCAATCTTAGCACCAACGCTTGAAAAGCCCGACACACCGATCCGGATTCCCCGAATCCCTCAATCTTAGCACCGCAACTCCAGCGCTCCCACTCGGGGAAAGGCCCAATCGCCCTAAAAGAATAGTCTGATAGGGGAAGGGTGGCTCTCCCTTTTAAGGTGGCTTCCTCCTCCCTAGCTAAGCAAGGTGGGATTATTCAGAGGCTCACACGGTCGCCGCCCGACTACAACCGGGTCATCACCCTTTGTTGCGTCTTTGCCAACGGGTAATAGTGGAGGATGTCCTCATCAACTAATTAACGGCGGTTGTCATCGGAATATAACCACTGGTATCTAATTTTCTACGCTCTTTAGGCGAATTTAAGTCAGTGTTGAACAATTGGAAATGCTTTTTACTCTCTCTGTTTTTTTTTTTGCGAATGAATGGGAATTATATTAAAATAAGAAGTATAAATCCCTTACATCAAGAGTCTGAAAGACAAATAACAATATCTTATATCATTTTGATTTTTCTAAATCAAAATTAAACTTTTCTCAGTGCACATCTAGGTAGCCCTTGTTTGTAAGTGGACAAAAATATTCACATGATCTTCTTTATTAGCATATCAGTATCTCATTCGATGTTTGGGAATCAGATAGGGAGGAGATGAAATCATGGATGGAGAATCTCAAGGTCCAACAAACCTGCTGTGTCCGTCCATGTCTTATTCTGCTACATATAAAATTCTGGTCGAACCAATAAATTTCAAGTCATGATCTGCACAATAGATTAGGAATATGCTGTCACCCTTAATTAAGCAGGCTTACAGTTTGTTGTGCGACACTTAATAATGGGTAAAGTTCCTCTAAATTAAATAAAAGGACGACTCTAAGTTTGAAAAATGAATGGTAAACAAACCATGAATTAAAATGGAAGTTGTTACTACGTGGTCAGGGCTAAGCCCCCTAAGGGACTCGGCAAAATCCAACCACGAAGTATATACAAACAAGCGATACATATAGTAAGGCACCACATACCCTCACTAACCAATACAATATAGTAGCTAAGGGTATCTGACAAACTCAAAGAAACAAAAAAAGACGGGAACAGGCTCCCAAAACAAAGAACTAATCTTCCAAACCCGCCTAGAAAAAGGAGCTTTCATAGCTTGGAGACATGCGAAGCCGCCCAAGCCTTGTCGACGATTCATGCGAGAACGCGACCAGTGAAAACTCGAACCACATTCTTTGTAAGTCACACCTTCAGGTAGAAAAATCCTCAACGGAGACCCCTTGATTACCCCCACCATTCGTTACATTGAACAATAATTAGGGGGTTCCACCGCTAGTACCAAAATCAACGAACGACAGTCAGAACCCTCGCAGACAAATAGCCCCGAGTAGCACAACAACACCAGAGAAGCATGACAATCATATTAAGCTGTATGGTTTCAGAAATAATAGCAGGGCATCCGTGTTCAACGAAATGTTCAACAAAAACCATGCCTAGCACAAAAACAAATATTCAACCAAAAAGTACTAGCAGGGAATCAGTGTGAAACTACTATGAAAAAGTACTAGCAGGGCAGACCGTGTGTGCTAACCTACTAGAGACGGTCATCAGCTGATACGTACCCAACAGCGAACTCTTGCATTGTTGGCTGTAATGGACTGTTTTCACACTCATCTCCCGAATACTCATCATCTCCGAGCTCGTCATCTCCATAATCACCTCCTGCTTCTTCTTCCTCAAACTGATCATCTCCAGCAATCACGGTGTCATCCATGACTCTGCAAGAAATAATAAACCTAAACATCGACACTCAGCAGATTGAAAATTAAAACTACAGGCAAGTAACTCACCTCTCATATTCAGCCAGCTCATCACCACCCGCGATTACTTCTTCCTCGCTGCCGTCTTCTTCCTCCTCCTCGCTACAATACATGTGCAAAATGTACCGTGGGTCAGTGCTAAAAACAATTGTTACACCATGAGACACCAAAATCAGTGCTTACTTATCAAGGTCGGTAGGGCATTCTTGGTCTGTAATCGGATGATATCCGAGCACATTTGCCTGCTCCTGGGTGCAGTCTAGTTCCCCCGCATGAGGTCTAATATGCATAAGACTTGAAAGAAACAAAATGAGAAATTTTACGATGAAGGGGCAAACAATTACCGAAAAGACAAAATTATTAGTTGCCTGCGATTTGTACCTGCGATTTGTTGCGACACTAGCCATCAGGTCCATACAAGAAGGGTGACCAGATATGGACCCGGCTCCTTGGGTATCAGCACCACCAGGATAAGGTTGCACAGGAGCGGGCAGCGCCGTATGGCACGCCGATGATCCAATCAAGAACGGGCTGTGGTAACTATCAGCAGGCAAATGTTGGAACCATGGAGGCGGAGGAAGAGAGCCAGCAAAATGTTGCGGTAACAATGCCCAGTAGCAAAAGGAACGCCACAAAATGGAAGCTGCAGCGGAACTAATGGAGGGCCGCCACCGCCAACTAAAACAGCATGAGGGGGCGGGAGGGCAGATCCAGATGAACCACAGAAAGGGGGCAATGGGTATGGTGGGAGGAATGGCGGTGCGCCGCTGCGAATGACCTGTGGAGCAACATAACCGGCGGCTTCAAGATGTTGGGATGGGGAGGATCCAGCTCCTAGAACGACGGGGGGGGGGGGGGGGGGGGGGGGGGGGGGGGGGGGGGGGGGGGGGGAGCGGATCTCGCATGGCGACCGGCGAGCAAGAACGGGGAAGAGGGAGTGGGGGTGCGCCGAGGGGAATGGCCTGTGGAGCATCAGACCCGGCAGCTTCAAGATGTTGAGAGGCGGAGGATCCAGCTGCTAGAACGCCGGGGGTGAGCGGGTCTCCCATGGCGGCCGGCGAGCAGGACCGGTGGAGAGCTCGGGGAGATGAGAGGAACAGATGAGCCATCGGCATCGTACCCAATTGATTCCGATTCCGCTGGTCCCACCTCCGAATGCATCGAGCGTATTTTACTCAAAAGGGTCGCCCGTATGCGATACGCGTCCCCTGTATTCCAAACATCCGCCTTGGTATTCCTCTGCGTGGGACCCACCAGCACGAATCTCAACAAGTTTGATGGACGGTTGCATGTCTAGTAGCACAAGCTCTTAAGAGCAGAAAGGACTTCGCGTACGCATTGCTGGCTGCTTCTTTTCCGGGAAGGAGACCAAGTCGATGGATCGGGCCGTCCGAGTCCGACAAATTGCTGCTGTCGGACAATCAGAGCCTATCCGATCCGATATAAATAAAACATGTGGTCCTACGAAGCGTGGACCGGTCCTACTAACGCGCCGGCCAGTTTCATAATCATTTTACGAGACGTCGTGTGGGGTTTTCCTTGTTTCATTTCCAAGCAACGCAAGCAACCCCCTTCGCATCCTCATCCTCTGCTCCAGATCCGCCGCGCTGGCGGCCGCCACCAACGTCGACGACTCGACGGCGAGGGCGCGCCAGGTTCTTTGCTCTTCCTTGCTCCCACGTCCCATCTCTGCAGAATCCGATTCGGCTTGATATTTATGATTCCAGCCCGAAATCAGTTTTGTAGTAGTTCCATATTCTGTTTGTTCGAGCAACTGGTTTCTGTAGTCCTTCAATCCCGTTTTCTCGAAACCCCAAGATCGTCGAAGCAACTCGGTTTTGTGTGATTTTTTAAGCCCGAAATCAACCTCTTTTTCACATGCAAACCTTAAGTTCGAATTACTCCGTGCTTCATTTAGGCCAGGTCCATATTGTTTTGTTTAAAAGAAATTAATATACTTGGAGTATTCTCCCGTCAAAAATACCAATCGCATATAAGGCTCGCAGATCGTTTGGTGCCCTGGTATGTTCGGTTACTACTTGTTTTTCGTAGCATTGTGTATATGATCAGCGAGGCAGGACACGCATATGTCAACAGTGTGTTTGATTGCATTTTTAGTTGCCTGGAATAATAAAATAGTCCTTCTGAGTGGTGAAAGTGGTAACTTCTGAAAAACACCATGAGGATTAGGTGGCAAAATAACAGAGTGAAATCAGGTGGATGGCAATTAAGAGTTCATGAAGTAATTTTAGACTCATCCTCCAACGGCTTCTCTCTTCAGAGTTCTTCTCAAAAATTGTACTCCAGTGGCGGTGATTTGAGGAGTTTTTATCATCTCAATGACACGCACATGGTCCTCTTTTCCAAGAGTACAGATACAAGAAAGGTGGCTGACTAACGACCCCATTAGCTTTATCCACAACTTTAGCAAGCTGGTCTCTAAAGTCATGGCAAAGAGGCTTGCGCTCCATCTCAATGAGCTAATCTCGCCCAACCAGCTTGCCAATGACACGCATATGGTCCTCCTTTCCATTAGCTTTATCCACAACTTTGGCAAGCTGGTCTCTAAAGTCATGGCAAAGAGGCTCGCGCTCCATCCTCCTGCTTTAGCTATTCTATCTTAGAGGAGGCTCGCCTCTGGTGTCTAACTGTCTTTAGGAGTTTGTCGCACTTTCTAAGTGTTTTAAATGTGTCGCCCTAAATGTACTTTGGGTCGGGGTTGTGTTTTATCTGGTGTACACAGCAAAATCGTGGTCTTTATCCGTGGCATGAAGCTCGCCTTTGTTTGCTTCACACTGTAATGTGTGACGATATTTTCTTTTCACATTTCATTTTTTTTAGAAAAGGGAATATATTGATTAATATCCCAGCCTCGGTATCGAAAGATACATGTAGCTGTTCCTTATTACAAAGTTCCACACAAGCCAAGTGACCATGGTATTAGGAAAATAAAAGTTTGATCCATCAATCGAACACTTGAGAGAGATAAAAAAAAAAGTCTATAAAGAAAGTCTATTGATGAACCGCCACCCATTATTCGCGAAGATCTCCATGGCTGCAGTTTCCATCACACTACATGCCATCTTCAACGTAGGACGATTCTCCTCCTTCTGCAATAGGGACCAGAACCGAGTCCAGTACGTCCCTCTAAATATTACCTGCATGTATGAAGGTATAGGTTTTTTGTCAAATACAACATCATTTCGACACAGCCATATAGCCCAACAAATGGCACATGTTCCACTCCAGATTAGTTTCTTGAGTTTATTGTCTGTCCCTCCCAACCAATCAGAAAACATATGCTGAAAGCTATTTGGGGGAGCAATATTAAAAGAAACATAAATAATGCGCCAAATAAATTTTGCTAGAGGACAATCAAAGAATAAATGTTGAATACTTTCACTTAGGTTGCAGAAACAACATTTCAAACTACCATGCCAGTTCCTTCTAGCAAGATTGTCTTTTGTTAATGTAACACCCTTATATAAGTACCACATAAATACTTTTATCTTAAGGGGAACCTTAAGTTTCCAGATATCTAAAGTAAAGGGCAAGGCTTGTGTCAAAATTTGAGCTCTATACATGGACTTCACAGAGAATGTGCCATCCTGGTTTAGAGCCCATTGAAAACTATCCCTGTGGTCTACAAGAGCAATATGCATAACCGATATCACTAATTGTTGCCACAACATTAGATTTACTCCGGTAAGCGATCGTCTAAATGAAACATTAAGAGGTGTGGTTGATAGGACTGACTGAATCGTTGCACTTTTCTTCCTAACTATATTATAAAGGCTTGGGAACTTATCCTTCAAGCATTGTTGGCCAGTCCAAATATCCTCCCAGAATCTTAATTGAGACCCATCTCCTACTTAAAAGGTCCCTAACTGCAAGAAGTCATTCTTGGCTTGCATAAGGTCTGTCCAAAAATGAGAGTCCCCAGGAACGTGTTGTACTTGGGTTAAGGTCTTGTTTCTTAAGTATTTGCGGCGTAAAATAGTTTGCCATGTTCCTTCAGTATTAAACAGTTTGTATAGCCATTTGCTTAACAAACATCTATTTTGAATTTCCAGGTTTAAAATGCCCATCCCACCTTGTTCTTTTGGAGTGCACAGGATCCCCCATTTGGTTAGACGGTATTTCTTTTTATGTCCCTCATTTTGCCAGAAAAATCTAGACCTGTAATAGTCTAGCTTCTCCAACACACCTTTTGGGACTTCAAAAAAAAAGAACATGAACATCGGAAGACTGCTAAGAACAGAGTTAATTAATGTCAATCTTCCCCCAACAGACAACATTTTGCTTCTCCAGCAGCTAAGGCGTTTTTGGAATCTCTCTTCCACATGTTTCCAATCCGCATTGGCCAGTCTCCGATGGTGCATCGGTATTCCTAGATATCTAAACGGAAGGGCACTTAGCTCACATCCAAAAATCTGGGAGTATTCATGGTTCCATTCTTTGGCTTCCCCATAGCAAAACAACTCACTTTTATGGAAATTTATTTTAAGCCCCGATAATTGTTCAAAAGCATATAGCAGAAGTTTTAGATTTTTGGCTTCTTCTAGATTATGATCCATTAGAATAATAGTATCATCCGCATATTGGAGTATGGACAAACCATCATCCACTAAATGCGGGATCACACCTTTAATATGTCCGTTTGACTTTGCACGCTCTATTAAAATGGATAGGAAACCCACCGCCAGATTAAACAACAAAGGTGATAGAGGATCACCTTGCCGAACTCCTTTCCTAGTTTGAAAAAAGTGGCCAATGTCATCATTTACTTTAACGGCGACACTTCCTTTTGACATTACTCTTTGAATCCATTCGCACCACATAGGCGAGAATCCTTTGATTCTTAGAGTCTGTTGAAGAAAAAGCCATTTTACCTTGTCATATGCCTTCTCAAAATCTAATTTTAGAATGATCGTATTTTGTTTTTATTTATTTATCTCGTGCAACGTTTCATGTAAAGTGACCACCCCATCCAAGATAAAACGACCAGGCAAGAACGCCGATTGTGATGAGGAAATATACCTATCTACTACAGAAGTAAGCCTATTGTTAAGTACTTTTGTGAACACCTTAAAGCTTACATTAAGGAGGCAAATGGGTCGGTACTCTTGAATTTTTGTTGCATCTGTCTTTTTTGGAAGAAGTGTAATGATGCCAAAATTGAGACTGTGGATGGGCAATTCTCCTCTATGGAATGCATTAAAAAGATTGACCAAATCATCCTTTATTACATTCCAAAAGAATTGATAAAATTCCGCCGGGAAACCATCAGGCCCCGGTGCTTTATTGTGTTCCATTTGAAACACCGCATCCCTAATTTCATTCTCTATGAATGGGGCGATGAGAAACTGATTCTCCTCCTCCATAACTTGTGGGATGTCTTCCCTAATGCTTTCGTCTAGAGAGAAATTGTTTTCCTCATGAGGCCCGAATAAATTCTTATAGAAGTCCGTGATGTACTTCTTTAAGTTTTCGTTACCAACTATAATTCCTTCTTCTTGTTCCAGCTGAAAAATATGGGTTTTCCTATGTCTCCCATTCGCTACCAGCTGAAAATACTTTGTGTTATTGTCCCCTTGTAACAACTTAGTTACTTTGGAATGTTGGAGCCAGTATAGCTCCTCTTCTCTCAAAATGTGTTGTAATTGGTTTTTAAGCAGACACCTTTCTTCATTTTCTTGGCTGGAAAGCACAGAGATTTCCGCTCTTCTATCCAAGATGTCTAATTTACCTAGCAAGTCTTGTTTTTTAGATTTATTTTTAGACACCATATTTCTTGCCCATCCTCTCAAAAATCTTCTAACACGTCTTATCTTATTCTGCCACCTAGTTAAAGGCGTAGTTCCTCTATTTTCTGATTGCCACACAGATGCTATCAGATCGTAAAACCCATCTTTAAGGAACCACCCAAGCTCAAATCTAAAAATTCTCGAATTCCCTCTATGAGTTTGCTGACCCGAAGTCAACAGAAGAGGTGTGTGATCTGAGATTTCCCTTGTTAGAGCCTGTACCGAAGCTAGAGGGAATTTTAATTCCCAATCCGTACTCACTAAGATCCGGTCTAGCTTTTCATAAGTTGGATTTTCGGCATAATTGGCCCATGTAAATTGCCTCCCTGATAAATCTAACTCCTTTAGATTTAAAGATTCAATGATGGCATTAAAGAGATTAGGCCAGTGGCTTTGATATCTGTCGTTATTTTTCTCTGATGGATTGCGAATGATATTAAAATCTCCTCCAACTAATAGAGGTAGACTTTCATCACTGCATGCTCTTACAAGTTTAGATAGGAATTCATCCTTGAACTCATCTTGAGCCGCCTCATACACTGTCATGAGAGCCCACCGGAACCCATCAACTCTTGATTTGACCTTAAATTTGATAAAGAAATCACCGGTTTCAATATTGTCGACCACAAAGTTTGCCAAATTAATCCCGAGTAAGATTCCTCCAGACATTCCCCTAGGTGGTGTCTAGTGCCATAAAAAATCCGCCCCCACGCAAAAGTTATCAAGACACTCAGTCGAGTAACTAGATTTGCCCGTTTCTAATATTGAGATAAAATCTAGCTTGTGTTCTTGTGAAGCGTCATGTAAAAACCTGTGCTTTGCTAGGTCACGTAAACCCCTACTATTCCATATGATTCCTTTCATTGAAATTAATCTTTTTCTTGGCTGAAATTTTCCTACGACTTCTCTGTTTCTTTCCTGTTAAATCTGTCATTTTAATAGGGACATCAAACAAAGGGCCACCTAGGTCCTCGTCCCCAGCCACAAAATTATCAGTTAGGTCGCCACATAGACGATCCAAAGGAGAAAAGAAATCACTATTATCAGGCTCAAAATCTGATTCTGTATCAACCTCCAAACGAGTTACTGGTTTAGTCCTACGCCTTTCTACTTCCTTAATAAGCAAAACAGAACTGTCTACAGATTTATTCGAAGAACCCAACTTAACACCAACCGACACTAGATTATTTTTAATACTAGAATCTGAAAGAGAAGCGACTGAGATAGACTCACCTTCGGGATCCAAGTTCTGAAGAGCCGTCCTTTTCTTTGCTTTCATAGTTGAGTCCATGTCCGCCGAGGCTGCCTCCCTTTTGCTGCGACGAACAAGAGTGCCGGTCATTGCATCATCCGGGGACAGCATTGCCACCGTGTTCATGCTCCCCAGCTCGGAATTAGGCGTGCCGTCTGCTGCGACACCCGAGCTGAGAAGCGAGTCCAAGAGACCTCCAAGGGACGCCGAGTCGGTCTCCGAGCCACCTCCTGTACCTACAGAAGCTTTAGACACAGCCTTGCTGGGTTTAGGGGCACCCGGCGCAGCTGACTTTGATGGAGCTTTGTTCGTCGTAGTCGGCGCAGAATTAAGAGCCTTCAATGGCCCAGAATTAGCACCCTTTGGTGCCTGCTTGGATCCACGCTGCACCGTGCTGGACGAGCGTACAACACGTTGGTCGCCTGCACCTGCCGGCTTGGTGGTCGACATGCGCACGGCAGCTGACATGGTGCGCTGGGCATGCACCTGTTCCAAGCCGCCCAGTTCCAGTGTGCGCTCGACCAGCGGCAAAGGGGCAGACGGAAGTGAGGCTTGGTGACCCGGGCCTGGTATAGTGGCCGGCACAACAGCACGCTGGACCTCCTGCTCTTGTTATACTTGCTTCTTGTCTTCCACTGCACTTGCACCTGTAGATGAGGATGCCACATAGGCACCAACAAAAGTAGAAGAAATGGGTTTTATTTGGGAAACTGAAGCGGCCCTGATTACATTAATTGGTTCATTAGCTCGCACATTAACGAACTTTCTCATAGCCGCCTCATCTTCTTCGTTAACGCCTTCTTCCCCGAGAAGATCATCGTTTTCCCAATCATGAACCATGTCAACGTCCCCATCCTGTTGAGCTACTCCTCTTGCCTTATCTCTAGGAGAGTCCAAGTTATCGGCAACATGTCCCTCAACACTAGGTTGATCATTTTCACATTTCATTACCACCCATTCCTCTTGCCGAGCCCACTCCGAATAGGATGCCTAATTGGTCGCAAAAAAAAAAATAGAATAGGATGCCTAATATCATTTCACCGTTAATTATTTATTTCCATTTCTCCTTCTATGCTGTAAACAGTTTGCGTTGTTTTGTTGCAAAAACGGTGTCAAAAGACAGGAGGGCGAGTTCCAACGAGACGTTGACCCTATGACTGCAGAAGAGCGAACACATTCATGTTCTTGAGAGTTTCAGCAAAAGGCTTTTTTTTTTTCGCTCCACGAGCAATAGAATGGAGAAAACATCATGCCGGACAAGTGATGGTCCATGGAAGCTATCCTTCAAATTGATAAAGAAGATAACCCATTGTTTCTCTGAGGAGCTAAAACTCGGATCTGGAACATTCGGACAAGTATACAAGGTGACATCGATCAAATTACGGATCTAGCTAGGATGTCTTCTTACTACTGCCTCGAATAATTAAACCCATGAGCTGCTGTACAGGGTGTGCTTGAAGATGGAGAAGAGATTGCCGTGAAGATGCTCCGTTTCATGCCAGGAGTCGACGACCAGCAATTCCAAAATGAATTTGAAAACCTTAAGAGGCTCAAGCATGAAAATATTGTGCGATTACAGGGCTTTTGTGACGAATCAGAAGAAACGGTTGCACTGCATGAAGGCAAGTTAGTCCGGTGTGAAGAGATACACAGGGCATTAATCCTCGAGTATATGCCAAACGGAAGTCTTGGCAAGTTTCTTTCTGGTACGTTGGTCTCCTCGTATGTGATAAGTATTCTGTTTGGCACTCATTTTCTTTTGCAATTCAAAATTTGAAAATATTATGACATCAGGTCCGCACGTGCAGATGAATATCTCCGGAAGAAATGGCCAATACGGTACAGAATAATTAAGGGAATCTGTGAGGGTTTAAAATACCTTCACGAGGAATTGGAAGTTCCCATTTTGCATTTGGACCTAAAGCCAGATAATATACTATTAGATCAGGAGATGGTGCCCAAAATTGCGGATTTTGGTTTATCAAGGCTCATCGGTGAAGGAAACACCAAAAGGACACTGTCTCCGCTAGGGACACTGTATACGATTCATGTCTTGAGTGAACATAATTATCGATCAACCATATTGTGTTTTCCCTCACTCATGTGTATAATTTATATTTCTTGCAGTGGATACTTGCCGCCAGAATTCATAAACAGTGGAATAATCTCAAAACAGTATGACATATATAGTTTAGGTGTTATAATGATGAGGATAATTGTTGGACTTGAGTGCTACTCCGACATTCCTGACAGAGATTCCCCAGAATTTGTTGAGCATGTAAGAATAAGCTACTTATTGTGTTAACTTGAATCTTTTGTGAGCCCCACGTAAAAAGATGTTGCTTAGAAAGATTTCCTTGAAGTCCATAAAATTTACAATTACAATGTTTTCCTTCAACTAAAAGTAAATTTGTTTTTCGCTGCTACTTCTGCTGCTTGATTATTTCAGCACTTCATGTGCGACGCTGAATTTTCGCTCATATATTTGTGCCACTTCCTGTCTCCGGAAATAAAACATGTTAGCGTTGAGATCAACTATCTTTTCTAGCAGCATAGACCTGAAATTCCAAAACAATAACCGGGTACCCTTGCTTATACTCTTTGTTTCCATTTTTGGAGGTGCACAACAATTGGAGGAGGAGTTTAGAAGAGATACCAAACTACGCATCAGTCGAACCAGATTGCAAACAAGTAAGGGCTTGTATTGAGATAGCTGTAAACTGCATGGACAAGGTCCGGCGTAAAAGGCCTCAAATAAAGGATATCGTCAATAAATTGAATGACATCGAACATTTTTCTAGCCAGCAACAGCATCTTGAAACTACTGATATTTCAAACACTCAATGGATACATACGCGGCAACAAACTAGGGAAGAGGGTCTGCAACCACTGCATGATCAGCAGCACTGGATGGTCTTGCTGTCTCAGCAGAATCAACTTCATCAATCACAGCATCAAATCCTGTCGCAGTTACAGGCACAGCCTTTTCAACTACAACAACTATTCTGGATGCTACAACAACCTTTATTGCAACACAAAATTCTAAATTATGCCAGCACGCTCCTTCAACAAGATAACATTGATCCACAAATGACATATATTCAGGCCCAGAGGAGCCTTCAAGAAGTTTCGTCCAGCAGTAAGTCCCGCGTGTACTAGAAGTCCATGCCCATTAGATCACAGCATATTTTGTCTGTCAAATAAGGCCGGATATGAATCATGGAAATCTTCAAACTCAAACTTCAGATATTTTCTACTTGTCTTTTCTATATGCTTTGTAAGCTTCACTACCAGAAATCAGCTTTTCCCCGAGCGCCTAAACTTTTGCTCGTTATTTTGTTCGTTAAGGCATCGGCCGTTATTTTGTTCGCTTCCCCGAGAGCGATCTTGACACTCGGGGAAAGTTTTGCCGTGCGCTTATCGGTTGACACTCGGGGAAGGTTGTTTTCGCCGAGTAAACCTTCGCCGACTGACCTTCCCCGAGTGCGACACTCGGGGAAACTTTCCCCGAGCGTTTTTGCATGGTCCCCGAGTGCGTTAGACACTTGGGGAAAGTCGCGATCCTGGTAGTGCTTATGACACTGCCCATACGCAGCTTGTTAATATTTACCCACATGAACCTCATTGTTGGTAGAGATAAGAAAAGGACGATACGTGGTAGGAACTATGTATCTTTTAGTTTATAATAGTTTATAAGTAATAAGAAGCGTGCCTGTGCTTGAACCCATGAACGTAGCTACCAGAATTAGATAGGTAGAGATTTTCCTTGGATTTTCATCCATTGTTAAATGCTAAATAAATTTTCTTTATTGTCCATTATATTTCAAAAGTAACACCCACGTGGCCATTAATTCATTTAGGGTGATTAGAAACTACAGTAGTGTTCTTTGTTATAAGAAGTGTCGGACAATTAAGTTTTGATTCTCTGAAATATGTGCGGAAATATGAGGTTGTGATATTTTTATAATAATATTAGTGTAATTATTAATTTACAAATTCATTTTGACAAAAGGACGGCAACTCATGGTGAAGGTCTTGTTGTGATAATTTGATGATAAAAATAGTGTAATTATTACGTAATCTAGTAATTCTGTTATTCATTTTTTTTCTAAGGACGATAATTCAGATTACTTCTTATATCTTCTTTCAGGAGTCAACAGCAATAAAAACAATTCGTCCCTAACAAAAAGGGACCACAATTCAGGTAACTAATATATGTTATTTCAAGAGTCAACAATGACAATTCGGGCCTGTATTGCAAAGTTACTTACTTTAGATATTCATGCATGTTTGCAGGTATCGATGCTTGCTTGCAGGTATTATCTGGTCATAACAATGAAGTTTGGATTGTGATGTTCTCACATAACGGAAACTATTTGGCGTCAGCTTCAAGTGATTGTACTGCCATCATTTGGAAGGTATGGCTCAACATCCAGGACCTGACATGCTACTGACACTCTTGTAACCACTAGGATACACACCTTTTTTTTTAAAAAAAAAGAAAGAAACAAAAGAATCTCATTACCATGGAGAGGCTCATCTTAGATGACACTATAATAATCACAATTTCTCTGGTGAAATCTAGGTTTTCTCACTTCAGAGTAAAATATTACATTATCATCTAAAAAGGTTTAAGATAATGTCATCTGAGAACACTTCAGAGTAACATATTATATTTCACCAGAGTAACAAAAGAAAGAACCTTCTTAGATTTCATTATCTTAAACATATTACAAGAACCTCACTTCAGAGTAACTGCACCCCGATCTCTTACCAATTCTGATGCAACGGGAAGCAGAATGGGCTATAATTATCTGAAAATAACACTGAACGTGTGGTTCAGAAGGTCAAGCTTGCCTCTCGTGAAATCTAGGTTTTCTCTGGTTTGTTCACACGCTTCATTCTAACAGATTGCATCTGAGAGAATGTGTAGAAGGATTCCAAGTATATCTTGCAGGCTTAAGTGATCTTTTGCGCTCATGAAAGAGGAAAGTTCCTATCACTTGTCTGTTTATGATAAAGTGAGGTTTATTTGTTTAAGGGATGCATGAGCTATAGAACCCTAGCACTATTGTTCATTTTTCAGTTTTTTTTTTAAATGTTGACACCCATCATAATATGTAATATAAGTGTTATTTGCGAAGTGTAAAATTGATTGCTAGGTGTACAAACCTTTTGACAGTACACATGTCGATGGCATTATAGGTGACCTTTTTAAGATGTAGTATGACTATCCTTTCTTCAAGCACATGCAGCCAGCAATTTTCACTTTGCATGATGGCAACCCATATTTTTCCCCGTGTGTGTAAATTTTTATTCATTATTGATGCTGAGTTCTTTATTAATTTTTGGGGACGTGTTCATTCTTTATTACTCAGACCCAACAGCAGAATCACTGTATGCTTACATAATCAGGAGTGTATACCCGACCCTATGATGACAATTTCTTTTCCATGTTTTATGATTTTCAGTACTTGTCATGACTGATATTCAGATATGGTTTTAGGTCGAAAAGGATGATACATTGACAAAGAAGCACTGCCTTGAGGGTCACCAACATCCAATTTCCTTTGTCGCTTGGAGTCCAAATGACAAAATGCTGCTTACTCTTGGCAGTGGGGAATCCTTAAGATTATGGAACACTTATAGTGGTGAATGCAATCTTAATATCATAGATTCAGTGGACTATTCTTCTATTACTGCATGCGCATGGTTTCCTAATTCAGAGAAACTAGTATACGCCTGCTCCGGGACTACTACTGCAAGTTCTCCGAACAGGATCTTCACGTGTGACCTAGAAGGTCAGGAATTGGAAGTGTGGATTGGAGATAGGATAATCTATGAACTTGCTGTGACACCTGATGGACAATATCTAATATATGCATCTAAAAATGAGATCTGGATTCGAGAACTTCCAAATGGTCGGGAATGGAGAATTCATGAGGACCAGACATTTATTTCATCTCTTTCTCTCTCAGGCGATGGACAGTCACTCACTGTCAACCTTGGTAACCAGGAAATTCATGTGTGGAATTACGACGGGAGTTCTACTGTTCCAAAAACATTCATGGGGCATGAGAACGAAAAAATTGTGAGTAGGTCTTGCTTTGGGGGATCTGTTCCAGAAACATTCACGGGGCACAAGAGCAGAAAATTTGTGATTAGGTCTTGCTTTGGGGGATCCGACTCATTGTTCCTTGCTAGCGGCAGTGAGGACTCAAAGGTATAAATAACATTTTGGCGAAATAGCCAAACTCATCCCTCAATTTTGCCTCAAAACTTAACTTTCAAAGCTTCAATCTATTAAACTATGTTTGGCAGGTGCAGTTTCTTCATCCCTAGGCTGATATGGCTGTCCATGCGACACACCACCCCCAACTTTAAGTTCGATTTCAAATTTCAAATTGATTTTCCTCACAAATTGTAACTCAAAAGTTTTTGTTTCTACTTTTGTTCATCAATCCGTTGACACTCAAAAGTTTTTGTTTCTACTTTTGTTTCTACTTTTGTTCATCAATCCATTGACACCCAAATAAAGAAAGAAAAAATGTTCAAATCTTTCAAAATAAGGTATATAAAGTTTACAGACATGACACCCAATGCATTTTGGTAAAATATTGGAGCGGTATATATAATGTTTAATATATAAAATATGTTTCAACTTTATGTTGAAGTGATATATCCATCTTGATTTTGTGTTGTTGCATTTATTCTAAGAAATCTGATGGTTAAAATGGATTCAAAAATAGAGTTACGGTTTGAGAGAAAAATTTCAAAATTTGGAATCTAACTTAAAGACCGGCGTTCCACATGGTAGCCATCTTGGACTAGAGAAAAACTGAACCTTCCAAACATAATTTCAGGGACTAAATTGAACTTTTTGCAAATTTAGGGACAAAGTTGTGCTTTCGGGTAAAGGTGAGGGACACGAACGAAAGAAAATCCTAGCCGTCTGCATTTAAAAATCTTGCCAAGATTCCATGATCGGATTGGTACACTAGTGAGCCCATATTGGTACACTACTGAGATTGCAAAATTTGTGCAATAGCTGTGACATATTATAGCGACCAATTCTCCATATTCCTCTGCACTACTGAGATTGCAAAATTTGTGTTTAGTGTTTCTAATTCAGCATTGCGGTTGTTATGTCACACACACGCACATTCACCCTTGTGAACATACATATACCCATAATCTATAACCCTCTAAACGTCTATGAGAGACAATGTGAGCAAAGCTTGAGATTGATGAAGTCATGCGCCCACATGGCTTTCTACCCAAGGAATTATTAGTCATAAATGCTAGCATCCATATTGACCCATTACTTGGGATAATCATGTTATGCCCCCTTCACAATTTTACTTATGCTTAAGTTTTGTGTATCCCTTAACTTCGTTTCATAAATACATAATATAAAAATACAATACTTAAAATAGTAATAAACACGCATGATGAAGTGGTTATATCTTATATGGATTTTCACTCTGATTCTCTATCCGCTGATGTGTAAATATAATGTGCAGGTCTATATTTGGAGAAGAGGCAGCCAAACGCCAATAAAGGTCTTGCGTGGCCACTCCATGGTTGTGAGTTGTGTAAGCTGGAATCCAACTAGGCCCCATATGCTGGCTTCTGCTAGTGATGACCACACTATTCGAATATGGCTTGCGTGCTAAAACACATTTATGTATACTCCTTACGAGGCTGTAAACTGGTGTACATTTGGAGTGTTCTATTGCGCGCACTCGAATTCTTTGTTTTTTCCTCTTAAGAAGATATGAAGTACTCCCTGGTCAAAACCAAACAGATATGTCTTTGTATAAATCTAAAAGCTATAATATCTCTGCTTAGAGATATAATGATAAACATTTCCATGATATATAATTGACATGCTGTTAAAGCTATTTGGATTTTTTTTTAAATCGATGGTCAAAGATACTGATGTTTCATAAACAATATTTATTTGAAATGGCCGTACGTGTATATTAAGTTTGTACAACCTACAGTGTACACAAATAATCCCCCACATGAAACACGCTTGCATAACGTGCAATGTGAATCCACTGCAATGCTAAGGGCCCTCTTGTTTCACATTTTGATTGTGGATTCTAAAAGCAGAAGCTGAAACAAAAAGCTAGCTTCTAAGTCCGGATTCTACAATCTGAAGCATAATACAATCTGCTGAGGACTAGTTTTTGCTGAATTATAGCACAATTATTTACTCATTTGCCATTGTGCCCCTCTGCAAGTGACTAAAAGGTGGATTGTGAAATCAAGAAAAACAAGCACCCTTCAGATTTTGTCCTTAAATTCTACAATCTTCACAATCTATAATCCAGAGGTTGGATTGCAAGAATTACCAGCTGAAACAAAAAGGGCCTAAGAGAGGTTGGTAAAAGGGGCCTAGCTAGGTCTCCACTGCGTGGGCAACATCCAAATCGGCTGTATACCATTTGTATTGTAAGGCCCTTGCGACGCTCAGACATAGAACCTGGGCACCACTTGCTTCGGTGCCAGAAAGGCAGAAAAGAACTCATTTCTGGACATGTTTTCTTCAGAGATCTATATGTGAAAAACCTTTATGAAAAGAGCTATTTTGTAAAAATTACACCGAAGACTGATCAGAGTTGCTTGATGTGCTTCTGGCCAGGAAAGAGTCAGAGCCAAATTAAAGCTGATACGGAGGCGAGGTAGGGCAACCGCACGACAGCGTTAAGCGACACGGGGATTTTGTTCTCTGCCGCGCACGACGCCAAGATCTTGTTCTAATACCTTGTCACTGGTGATTTTTCTGTGATGGTGTGTGGGAAAGTATGTCAAAGGCAGGGAGACTTGCTGTCAAACACGGATATTTCACTAGCGTTCCGCCCCGTTCCCGCCGTCACTAGTCCTCCATGACGGCGCCCTTTAGCTCGAATAATTGGTAGGCTAAACAGATCGCATCGTCCATGTCATGGTCACCGGCCGGACCCCTCGATCATGGTGACAAGAAGCACTGTCGTCCTCGTCAGCTAATGGACAAATGAATTAGCTAGCGATGCACTAACACCACTGGATCGCATGCTTGTCATCGTCCCCAGACCTTTCCAGGACTCAACAATATTTTACTTACGAAACACGCTTTATGTGTGCCGTTGATGACTAATCCCGATGCGAATTTTGGATTTCAGATTCCACACATCTTGTGAGCTGACACTTGCGCTCCTCTGTCCTCACAGCTGGTAGCAGGCTGCAGGCCAAGAAACTGAGGCATGGCGCACGATGGCATCGCCGATGACACGGTTGCGCCGCTGCTCCCGTCGTCCGCTGCACCACCACGCCGGAACATGTTCCCGTTCCTCTGCGCCACTCTCGCCTCCATGACCACCATTCTCATGGGCTACAGTACTACGGGCTACTAAGTCACAACCACACTAATGTCACTGGTCTCAAAAAAAAAAAAAAAAAAAACCACACTAATGTCACTGGTTGCAGATCTTGCACTGATGAGTGGTGCCTACGATGGGCGTGGGGCGGGGCGGACCAATGGTCTTCCGAACCACTGGTGCCGAGCTGTTCATCCGTGACTCCGTGAGGACCTGGGCCTCTCCGACACGCAGACCGAGGTGCTCGTGGGCTGCAGCAACGTGTACATGCTCGTGTCCATCGTCGCCGCCGGCTGGGCGGCGGACCTGATGGGCCGCCGCGCCACGCTCGTGCTCGCCAACGCCTTCTTCATGGCCGGCGCGCTCGCCATGGCTCTCGGCGGCAGCTACGCCACGCTCATGGCCGCTCGCTTCGTCACCAGCTTGGGGGTCCGGCCGGGTTCGCCCGTGTACAACGCCGAGATATCGCCGGCGTCCTCGCGCGGCGTCTTGTCGACCTTGCTTGATGTAAGCTTTAATCATGGTAGCGTTCCCTGTTTAATGTGATCATTTGGGACATTCTTGGTCCGTAACTCCCTGTCGCTTGATTTGGAATCCTAGTTTTGGTTGATGTGGCCGGGCAGATTTTTATCAACGGCGGCACCCTTCTCGGCTACGTGTCCAACTACGCCTTCATCGGCATGCCGGTGCACCTTGGCTGGCGCGTGATGTACGCGGTCGGCGTGCTCCCGCCCGTGCTCCTCGCCGCCGCAGTGCTGGCCATGCGCCCCAGTGGCTCGCGATGCGCGGGCGCCACGGCGAGGCTCACACGGTGCTGCCGCGCACCTCGGACACCCCATCCGAGGCCGGCCTTCGCCTCGCGGAGATCAAGCAAGCTGCAGCCAAAGCTCCGCAGACTGGCGGCGGCTGCGGGGTGTGGAAGGAGCTGATCGTCCGGCCGTCGGCGGGCGTGCGCCGCATCCTCATCTGCGTTGTCGGGCTGCAGTTCTTCCTCCACGCGGTGGGCACCGAGACCGTCATGCTCTACAGTAAGCATGAAAGCGGGACGGGCTGCGGCTGCCCGCCCCGCCGCCGCAACAGCCGCAAGGTTGACGCGGGGTGTTGCGGCGAGCCCGCCAGCGCCGCCAAGCAATTGCGGCTGTTTTGCGGCGCCCGCCAGCCCGCTTCGTAAAGACGTCGAGGCCGCGACGGCGCAAGCAGCTCACGCGCGGCGGTCGCTCCATCGCCCCGCGCCCCTGCCGCAGCTTCGTCTTGGCGGGCTCGCGGCGCCGCCGGGACCCGCGGGTTGCCCGCATGGAGCCGCTCCAGCTTCGCGGGCCGAGTCGCGGCGATGTGCGCGGTCACGGCGCGGGCTGGTCCAGCGGGTTAGCGGCGCGGCCCGCGCCACTTTCAATCCTACTCTACAGCCCGCTGGTGTTCAGGAACGCCGGCATGGCCTCGAACGACGCGGCGCTCGGCGCCACCGTGGCCGTCGGCGTGGTGAAGACGTGCTTCATCCTGGTCGCGACGCTGCTAGCCGACCGCGCCGGCCGGCGCCCGCTCCTCCTCGCCAGCACCGCGGGCGTCGCCGCCGCGCTTGTCTCCGTCGCCCTGACCCTCTGTCCCCGCGTCGTCGGCGTCGTCGTCGCCAGCGATGGAGATGGCGTGCGTCGCGTCGGTGCTGGCCTTCGTGGCGGCGTTCTCGGTCGGCCTCGGCCCGTTGGTCGCCACGTATAACGCGGAGATCATGCCGCGCGCTTCTGCTGCGTGCGCAGGGCTCGAGCCTGGGGATGGTGGTGAACCGGGTGACCTGCAGGGCCGGCCCTGGAGGGGGGCAAGCGGGGCGGCCGCCCAGGGCCCCCGACTCCAAGGGGCCCCTCCCCGTTGCAAGTCTGTATAGAGGTCTTGACCCTGCAGGAAAGAAAAAAACTCCCCTTCGTAGGCTGTAGCTTAGGCCACGAGTCCAGAAAAAACTCCATCCGATCAGGGTGTAGCTTGCATTCGTGAGCCATCCAAGTAGAACAAGACCTAATTCTTTTGTGGCGGAATTCTTTTGAGGCGGAATCTAGCAGCATCTGGCATCGCAAATTCTTTTGCGGCGGGCAACGTTCCGAGATGCCGCAACTGCTGATCGGTGATCGCTGCACCCACTGCTCGCACTGCTGTAGTCCAGCTACCGAGTCGCCGGACTTCCCATGCCACCGCTAAAGGAGGTACACATACTGATATGCCTTAAAATCCTTATGGCATGACCACATAATTAATTGATTTGATCAGTTCATTTTTACATTCTCTAGCAATACCGTGGTGATAGAAAATGACCTAACCTTTGAAATAAGAGTTGCAGTTATATATGCTAGCAAGATAATGTCTTCTATTGAGATTTTTGACGACATCAAAAAGATGGATCACTCCATATTTTTAGTACGCACATGACTATTTATTGTGTATGAACATTTTTTGTGTATGTGACTATGCTATTAGCTGAAAGAAGCTTTTCCAAAGTTAAAATTGTTGAAGAAATATTTAAAACTTACAATGTGTCAAGAATGGTCCTTCGCAAAAATAATGTCTCAAGTATTGTTGAATGGTTTGGCCACTTTATAGGTTTAGAAGAATTTTTCAAATGAGATTGATATCAATAGCATGAACAGTGACTTTATGTCTTGAAATATGCACAACTAAAATTTATATGTATATAAAAATATATATATTAAATATTTTATGTAGAGGGCCCTGGCTGTTAGGTTCGCCCTGGGCCCCTAAAATCACGGGACCAGCCCAGGTGACCTGCGCGCTGGTGAGCGTTACGTTCATCTCGCTGGCGAACTGGATCACCATGGCCGGCTGCTTCTTCCTGTATGCCGGCCCGGCAGTGGCGGCGTGCATGTTTGTTTATGTCCGGGTGCCGGAGACTAAGGGTCGGAGGCTCGAGGACATGGACGTGTTGTTCGACATACGGTGGATTATGTATCTTAGACAGTGACCCCGATTCACTCTGTCCTGCTTGCGTAGCTATGAGCGAGGATCAAATGCATATTGTTGATCAAGTGATCAGGAGACAGGCCATTGGCTATGCTGCATGCCTGCATAAAAAGCGCCTGTAGCTCCAATAACTTGCAGAGAGAGGTGGCGTCGTCCACTTGGGATCCTTTGCAAAAACAAGAAAGAAATTGAATCTCTGTTTCAGCATGGGCCCGTGATACGTCGTGTTAGGTGGTAAGCATTCTCATCGGAAATGCTAAGGCTATACTGGACAAGAAAAGGTAGCAGTGCACTAACCAGGAATTAACACCGCTGACTCGTGCTAATCACGCAGCCACCCAATACCACTGGCATTGCACGTTTGTCATCATCCTAACCTAGGATATTCTTCCTTGCAGTGGTGGAAAGTATTAATCCGCTTGTCCTATATGCTTTTACACATCATCGGAATATATTACGTGACTCGCCGCCAGCTATCTGCTGTTGCACTTGCGTCAGTGTTCGTCGGAGAAGCCGAGCCATGGCGCACTGCAGCGTCACCGATGCCGCAGCAGCGCGGCTGCTCTCCTCGCCGGACGCACCGCGCCGGAACACCTTCGCGTTCTTCTGCTCCACGCTCGCTTCCATGACCACGATCCTCATGGGCTACAGTACGTAATACTTGAAACTTGATCACCATTGCAGCTCTCGCTCTGCACCTTTCAAGACATGCATGTCATTGTTTTTTGGCTTCCTGCAGATCTTGCACTGATGAGCGGCGCGGAGATCTTCATGCGGGAGGACCTTGGTCTCACGGACGAGCAAGTCGAGGTGCTCTCCGGGTCCATGAACCTATTCATGCTAGCCTCCATCCTCTCCGCCGGATGGGCCGCGGACCTCGCCGGCCGCCGCGCCACGCTCGTGCTCGCCAACGCGTTCCTCATGGTCGGCGCGCTCGCCATGTCGCTCGGCGCCAGCTACGCCGCGCTCATGGCCGCGCGCTTCGTCACCAGCGTCGGCGTCGGGTTCGCACTGGTCGTTGCGCCGGTCTACGCCGCCGAGATCGCGCCGGCGTCGGCTCGCGGGTTCCTGACGTCCGTGATGGACATCTTCATCAACGGCGGGATCCTCCTCAGCTACGTCTCCAACTACGCGCTGGCCGGCCTTCCGCCGCACCTCGGCTGGCGCGTCATGTTCGCGCTGGGCGTGGCCCCGCCCGTGCTCCTCGCTGCCGGCGTGCTCGCCATGCCGGAGTCTCCCCGGTGGCTGGCGATGCGCGGGCGCGACGACGAGGCGCACGCGGTGCTCGCGCGCACGTCCGACACGCCGGCCGAGGCCGGCGATCGGCTCGAGGAGATCAGGCAGGCCGTCGCGGCGCAGATCGGCGGGGCCGGCGTGTGGAGGGAGCTCCTCGCCGGGCCGTCGTCGCCGGTGATGCGGCGGATCCTCGTCAACGTCCTCGCTCTGTTCACGTTCCAGCAAGCCTCCGGCATCGACGCGATCGTGCTTTACAGCCCGCTCGTGTTCAGGAAGGCGGGCATCTCGTCCGACGACCGCGCCGCCCTGGCCGCCACCGTCGCCATGGGCGTAGTCAAGACGCTCGCCATCCTCGTCGCCACGTTCCTCTCCGACCGCGTCGGCCGCCGCCCGCTTCTGCTCGCCAGCGCGGCGGGCGTCGCCGGGTCCCTGACCGTGCTCGGCGCCACGCTGTGCGTCGACCCGACGACGCCCGCGAGCGCGGCGGTGTGCGTCGTGTCGGTGCTGACGTTTGTCACGGCGTTCTCGATCGGCCTCGGCCCGCTGGCGCCCGCGTACGGCGCAGAGATCCTGCCGCTGTGGCTGCGCGCGCAGGGTACTAGCCTCGGCATCGCGGCGAACCGGCTGACCTGCGGGATTCTGAGCATGACTTTCATCTCGCTCGCCAACAGCATCTCCATGGCGGGGTGCTTCTTTTTGTACGCCAGCACGGCTGTGGTTGCATGGGTGTTCGTGTACGTGAGGCTCCCGGAGACCAAGGGCCGGACCTTGGAGGGCATGGAGGTGCTCTTTGCCAAGTGATCAGTTCAGTAGTAGTAATGTCATTTTGGTATGGTATCGGATAGAACCTGCTGGATATTTACCGGCAGTCAGTGCTCCCTTGAATTTATCACCATGTTTTTTTTTTCTATTGCGAAGGGACTTTATCACAATGTTGATCTCATAGATTATCATATTGGTTCGGTCGCTATTCAGGTTATGGTATAAAGTAATAGCATGTCTCTCGATATCGTTAGGAGTGATTGCTGTTTTGGTGGCATTGATTTAAATTTCATTTTGAAATTAAGATTTGAGCTGTTCAATAAATATTTCAACTTGCTCATCTGGCCTTATTTTAACAAGTGGCGTTCTTATAAACAGAACTGATTTTCAGTGATATTTGAATGAATTTGCAGTAAAAAAAATCAAGAACATTGAATATAGTTAAAATTTGTTTAAAATTGTACAAATTGGTAAACAATAACAAATTGAGCTGCATTTTGACTGAATTGTTATGTAATCTATTAACTTAATATTTGGTTAAGAAATGGAGCTACCGTGTTCGCTTTGAAGAGCTCAAGAAAAATCTTTCAAATTAAGTTCAACAATCTCTTAGTTTACTGCGTTATACATAAGATCAAATCAGTATTCGTATGTTTTTCAAAGACAGCGTCAATAGAAAATAACATGCATTTATTTGGTCAGCCAACTGATCGAGCAACATATGTTGACGACATGCCGACACAAACAGGGAATAACATGCAGACAGACACACCAAAAAAAAAAATACACACACACGACATGCACACAAATGATGACGACACAAACAGGGAATACGTGGCAGCAAGGAGCATTGGAGCCACCATATATACCAAATACACGTACGCATCACGCAAGGATCAATCTGCGTGATGAGCCATCTTCCACTTGCTGACGACAGCCTCGAACGCCTTGCGCGATGGACCATCCGGCGCCCAGGCCTTTGCCGCCGCCTCCCGGAGCTCCCGCCCCTTCTGCCTCGCCTCAGCGCCCTTCTCGCCGACCATCAGCTCCGTCACCGCCGCCGCTACCTCCTCCTGCAGTATCACCCCATCATTTATCTTGTCGTCGGCCATCGGCCGGAGCGCCAGCCCCACGCGCTGCGACAGCATCACGGCGTTCATCCTCTGCTCGGCGTACAACGGCCACGCCAGTGTCGGCACGCCGGCGGCCACGGTTTCTAGCGTCGAGTTCCAGCCACAGTGAGACAGGAACCCGCCGACAGCGAGGTGGTTCAGGGATCTCCACCTGGGGTGCCCAAAACGGCACGGCGAGCCCCCGGCCTCTGGTCCTCTCGAGGAACCCTTCCGGCAGGTAGCTAATCGGGCTGTCGCCATCCCCGCTGCCGCCGCCAAAGAAGTTCGCACAGCGATCCTTGTCGCTGGGGAACCGCACCACCCAAAGGAACCTCTGCCCACAGGCCTCTAGCCCGGCGGCAAGCTCGGCGGTCTGCTCGGTGGACAGCGTGCCGCTGCTGCCGAAGCACACGTACAAGACCGACCTGTCCGGCTGCTCGTCCAGCCACCTTACGTAGCTCTTGTGCTCGAGGACCTCGAGGCCGGAGCACGTACGGACGAACGGGCCAACCGCGTAGGCAGGGGGATGCACGCCTTCGTCGGATAACTGGTTGAAAGCCGATATTTTTTTTCAAGATCGTGCTTGGCACGTTTTGCATTAAGACGAAGAGAGAATTACAATGACCCCCACCATCCCAAGCTAACTTGAGTGGTGTCCAACAACAAGGGACAAGACATGAAGAACCAGAACCGATACAAGCCAACCTATCATTCCAAAGCAACGACCTACACTCGGAGAGCAACTAAGCTTCTGAATGAGGAAGTGTAGAACCCGACGCGAAGACAACAATCCCCACCGCTCGAACCTCCAAATGCCCCGACAAGTTCGAAGACCTCCAAGACGACGCCTCCAAGGAGAATACGACGATTGACGCGCCGTCGCCGTCCATCCCGGAAGACCGGAATTGAGTTTTCACCCGAAGGACCTCCATGGGCAGCAAAAGCATCACGACAACGCCTCCAACAAGAAAATCGGCACCTGAAAGTGTCGACGTTGCCGGCACCGGCAGATCCTGCCGGGCAAGGCTTTCGCCCGATGCTTAGCACCCAACCTGTCCGCCCCCGCCGAAGAGGCCATGAATGGCAGCGCCACCACAGTCACACCGCAGAGCCGCCCTCTCCTCCCCGGACGAATCCGGACCGGAGGAGTGGACGCCGACCAGCGGCAGCAAGAACTTGGCTTGCCGCCGACACCATCCCCGACCATCCACTTTGCACCATCGCTTTCCAAAGCACCGAAGACCACACCTCCGCCATGGATGACGCCGACGTTGCTGCCGCCCCCGCCATGGTGGCTTCCGTCGCCGCCACCGCAGCCGCACACCCCCCTCCATGGGGGCCGCTGCAGCCGCCGTGCGCAAGGCCTTCGCGCCCCCGTCGAAGGGGCCGCCGCCGCCACGCACATCGGGTCCGGAACCTCCACCACGGAGGCCACCGACGCCGCCACACGCCGCACGTGGCACCACCGCCGAGGATGCCGCCAGATCCGCCCTTGTACGACCTAGATCCAACCACCATGGCCGCGAATCCGCCGCCAAACGCCGGCGAGTTCACGCCTCCGCCATGGCTTCCACCGAGCTCCTGTGGAGGGGGAGAAGAGCCTCTCGGGGAAGAAACTGTTAGATTGATCTCTCTGCCACCCAAGGCCCAACGGCCCTTGGGCTTGATCGCGCCCTGATCGGGGGCGTCCAGCCCGTTTCCTGGCTGGTGGGCCCCTGTCGCACTGCGCGTATAAAGAGAGAGGTGGGGGCCGGGGCACACGGTACGAGGTTCACCGCGCCGCCAGTCACCCCACCTACAACCCTAATCCGATCTAGGGCAGCGCAGCCAGCGACGGGAAGCCGCCGCCGCAACCACGTCGTTGCAGTACTGTCCCGGCGTCCCGGGCCAGTGCCGCTATCGGCCCGAGGGATTCCGGCATCTCACTCGGGGCCTCAGCTCTGCCCCGACACCGACGCCCATCGCCGTCGCACCGTCGCCGCCCGTCGTCGCCATGGCAACTCCCTCGGCTCCTGCTACACACGAAGGTACCAATCCCCTCTACCATTTCCCCTAGATTCAGAACCGTACACCCTGCTCATGTCTAGAATAGATCACAGGACCCGCTTGATGTACACCTAGTGTTTTATTAGAATCTTTCAATGGTATCAGAGCACAGGCTAGTGTGTAGTTAAGATCGGGTCGCAGAGATTAGAAGGAGGTGAATGTTTGTTTTCGATTCGAAGGACAGAACCCTAACCCTAGAAAGAAAACAGAGGAGGGCCGACGGGAGCTTACGTGTTCCGCTGTGCCTTCCACCGCGCTCGCGTGGGCCAGAAGCCGCCGCTGCTCGCCGCCGGGACGCCGGCGCGCGCGCGTCGACTACAGAACTCCAAACGCCGTCGCGAGGCGGCGCGCGTGCGGACCCAGAAAAGGGCACCGTCGCAAATCCGCTCGACGGCGGCGCGCTCACCCTTGGGTGGACGCGCGCGCCGGCGAAAGGGTTTGCGGCGGCGCCGCCATCTTCTTCTCCTCCGCCCGAGGGTCGGCGCGCTTGCTGTCGCGGAAGCAGAAATGGTTAGGGTTCAGTGGAGAACGATGCGCGCTGGTTTTGTTCCTCCGAACGGCGCGCTCAGCCGTTCATATCAGTGGACGGCTCAGATTTAGGCGGGGGTGAGAAAACCCGCCGCCGGGCCAGGCCGGCCCAATAACAAGCACTTTCGCACGGGCCGTAAGCGCAGACTGTTTTTTTTTCCTTTTTCCTAATGAATTTAGCGTTTGCGGGCCGGGCCGCAGAGGAGAAGCGCGGTATGGGATGCGCCTCTGGGCTGGGCCAGACAGATCGGCTCCAAGTTTTTTTGGGCCGAAATGAAATTTTTCAACAGAATGCTTCCAGAATTAGTTTAAACTTTTACAGAAGCCGTTATTTGAATGAAATTCGATAGAATTCGTCTCTGTTTAAATTTGAACCAACGAGATAATTTTTCCAGGGACTAGATAATTGTGTTTCATGCTTCTGTTTAAGTTTTTACTACAGATTGTTGATGTTTCCGCTGCATAGATAATAGATATTTATTTGAATGTTGCCTTGTTTTTAAATTCGATCAACGGGAGAATTTAAATTTCAAGTCATAGATTTATTTCAGATTCAGTTGTAGTGTTGTTATTTTCTGACCAACGTTGATTATAACAATATTATGACTTTATAGAGGTTTTTCATGCATTATTTCTTTTTCTGCCCAACGGTGATGAAGTTTTAATGCATAAATGTTATCATATTTAAATGTTCTCACTTGATTTGGATGATTTTCAAGAGGGTTATCCATGATCATGTCCATTAAGGATATCCCGATACTGAAAGGAGAAAACTACGGTGAATGGTACAAGAAGCTGGACTTGTTCTTCACCGTGAATGACATGGACTGGATTCTCACTGCACCAGTTCCTGCTGCTCCTGAGCAGCCAGAAAGAGGAGAGACAGAGACAGATGCTGATTGGTCAGCCAGACAGCTAGCCTACAAGGCAAGCAAAGACAAGTATGATATTGATCATGCCAGATGGTTCTCAGCCAACAAGAAATGTTTGGCTGTGGTAAAGAACACAATAGATACCTCCATTATGGGGTCAATCACAGACTGTCCCACTGTTATAGAGTACCTTGAGAAGATAAAGGGTCAGTATACTGGCTCTTCAAAGACTTATGCTACCCAGTTGATAAAACAGCTGGTAACAGAGAGGTACACATGTGGTGGGATAAGAGAGCACATACATCGCATGGTGAGCATAAACAATAAGCTTAAGCCAATGGACCTTGCTTTCAAGGATGATCACATTGTCCATTTGATTTTTGCTTCATTGCCAAAGACTTTTGACACCTTCATTGTTGGGTACAACATGTCCCCAGAGAAATGGGACATAGAGAAGGCTATTGCAATGTGTGTGCAAGAAGAGGAAAGATTGCCCCCGAATTCCATCAACTATGTGAAGAACAAGAATGGGAATCCTTCCTCCTCCTCCTCTAAGAGAAAAGGTCATCAGCAGTTTCAGGCAAGAGGTTCTCAGCATTTTCAGGGACAGTCCTCCCAGCAGCATAGACCTAAAGATGGACAATTTACTGTGGGAAAAGACCAATGTATGCACTGCTTGGGTAAGGGACACTACAAGAAAGATTGTCCCAAGTACTTAAAGATGATCATGGAAAAGAGAGGTGAGAACATTATCTCATTTGTAAATGAATCCCTGTATATAGATTATTCAAAATTTACTTAGTGGATTGACTTAGGAGCAACTATTCATGTTGCAAACTCTTTACAGGGATTCCGTTCGACGAGGGCAACTCAAAGAAGCGAAAGACAAATTAAAGTCGTCAACGGAGTCGAGGCAGATGTCGAAGCAGTTGGAGATCTTCTCTTAGAGCTTGACACCGGCTTTGATTTATTTCTTAGAGATGTTTTTTATGTACCGACTTTGCAGAGAAACTTAATAAGTGTGTCTCGTCAAGATGATGATGGATTTGATTGTCATTTTGGTAATTTCAGATGTGTAATAGAGATTAATAATAGAGTTGCTACTATTGCTTTTAAGAGAAATGATCTTTATTTGTTATCGCTGCGTGAAAGTGTGAATTCCATATGTGATGTGAATGCAACCATATCCTCATCAACAGATAATAACAGAAAACGAAAGAGAAAAGATAACGAATCGTCGAAATTGTGGCATTGTCGCTTGGGCCACATTTCGAGGGGGAGAATAGAAAGACTCGTTAAAAATGATATTCTTCCCGCGCTAGAATTTTCAGACTTAGAACAATGCATTGATTGCATAAAAGGAAAATATGTAAAAAAATAAAGAAAGGAGCTGTTAGGAGCACGGGTGTTTTAGACATAATTCACACCGACATCTGTGGTCCATTTTCAGTAAAGAGTATAGATGGCTATGATTCGTTCATAACATTCACAGATGATTATTCCCGCTATGGATATATTTATCCTATCAAAGAAAGATCAAAAGCGTTAGATAAATTCAAGATATTCAAGGCTGAAGTCGAAAATCAGCACAGTATAAAGATAAAAGTAGTAAGATCCGATCGTGGAGGGGAATACTACGGTCGGCATACCTCATATGGCCAAGTTTCAGAACCTTTTGCAAGGTTCCTACAGGAACAAGGCATGGTAGCCCAGTATTCAATGCCGGGTGAGCCTCAGCAGAATGGAGTGGCAGAAAGACGCAACCGTACCCTGATGGATATGGTGCGCAGTATGATCAGTTATTCGACACTGCCAGTGAGTCTGTGGATGGAGGCATTAAAAACCGCCATTCATATTCTCAACAGAGTACCCAGTAAATCGGTGCCCAAAACACCGTATGAGTTGTGGACAGGAAGAGTACCCTCACTAGCACACCTACGGGTCTGGGGGAGTCCTGCTGAAGCAAAAGTATTCAACCCGAATATTGAGAAGCTAGATCCCAAAACAGAGACGTGCCATTTTATTGGCTACCCAGAAAAGTCAAAGGGTTATCGATTATATTGTCCAGATAGATATACAAAGTTTATAGAAACAAGACACGCTGCCTTCTTAGAGGAAGAAATGATCCGGGGGAGCGTGGCAGTTCGAGAGGTTGATCTTGAGGAGAAGCGGGTGTACGCGCCTAATCCAATGATTCAAGAACATTTCTTCTCACTGCCCGTTGTGGCTGCACCGACAGTGCGAGACACTGCGATGTCAGCCCCTGTGGTGGTTCCTCCTGTGGCAACGACGAATGAAAACGTGGAACCTGTCCCTCAGGATCCTATAGAGCCTATTGCCGCAGAACAAGGGAAGCCGCAACAACCTCCAATAGAAAATGCTCCAGATGTAGAAGTACAACCTCCGATAGAAAATGAGCAAAATGTAGAGGCCCCTAGAAGGTCTCAAAGAGTAAGGAGGTCGGCTATTTCCAGTGATTATGAAGTATATAACACTGAGAGTTGTCAAGAATATCAAATGGAGGATGACCCTACCTCATTTGAAGAAGCCATGAGAAGCGAGCATTCATCTAAGTGGTTAGCAGCCATGGAAGATGAAATGAGATCGATGAGTACCAACGATGTTTGGGACTTAGTAGAAATTCCTGAAGGAGTCAAGCCAGTAGGCTGTAAATGGGTCTACAAAACTAAATATGACTCTCAATGGAATATAGAAAAGTTTAAAGCGCGACTTGTGGCAAAAGGGTATACGCAAAGAGAGGGAGTTGATTACAACGAGACCTTTTCTCCAGTCTCATGTAAAGATTCATTCAGAGTCATTATGGCCTTTGTGGCTCATTTTGATCTAGAATTGCATCAAATGGATGTAAATACGGCATTCCTAAATGGGGATGTAGATAAAGAGTTTTACATGGCACAACCGAAAGGTTTTGTTGTGGAAGGAAAAGAAAAGATGGGATGCCGCCTAAAGAAATCGATTTATGGGTTAAAGCAAGCTTCAAGGATGTGGTTTTTGAAGTTTGACAGTACGATTAAAGGATTCGGGTTTGAACAGAATGTGGAGGATAATTGCGTATATGTAAAGTTCAAGAATGGAAAGTATATCTTCCTAATCTTGTATGTGGATGATATTCTGCTTGCAAGCAGTGACGTCAGTCTACTACTGGAAACAAAGAAATTCTTGTCCTCACAATTTGAAATGAAAGATCTTGGTGAAGCGAAATTCGTCTTAGGAATTGAAATTCATCGAGACAGATCAAAGGGGGTATTAGGACTATCACAAAAGACATACATAGAAAAGGTCCTGAAGAAATACAATATGCACAGATGCAATGCCTCACCTGCTCCTATAGTCAAGGGCGATAGATATGGGGACTTTCAATGTCCAAAGAATCAATATGAAAAAGATCAAATGAAATCGGTACCATATGCTTCAGCTGTCGGAAGCTTACAATATGCACAAGTGTGCACACGCCCTGACATTGCTTTTGTTACCGGGTTGCTTGGTAGATTCCAGAGTAATCCACGACTAGAACATTGGAAATTGATAAAGAAAGTTCTGCGCTATTTGCAAGGAACAAAATGCCTCATGTTGACATACAGAAGAACAGATTCTCTGCAAATAACGGCATATGCAGATGCTGATTTTGCGGGAGATAACAGAAAATCGACGTCGGGATAAGTGTTCACTCTCGCGGGAGGAGCCATATCATGGAAAAGTTGCAAACAAACCGTCACCGCAGCATCCACAATGTATGCCGAGTTTGTTGCTTATTTTGAGGCCGAAGGGCAGGTGAACTGGCTAAAGAAATTTGTATCCGGATTGAGAGTGGTTGACGACATCTCTAGACCACTAAAGATGTACTGCGATAATGAACCCGCAGTAACGTATGTTCACAACAACAAGTCAAGTGCTGCTGCCAAACACATTGACATAAAGTTCTATGTTGTGAAAGATAAAGTCCGAGATCAAGTCATAAGTCTCGAGCACATACGTACAGAGAAAATGCTCGCGGATCCGCTAACGAAAGGCTTACCACCCAGCGTGTTCAAGGAGCACGTAGCCGGCATGGGGTTAAGGGACAGCCTATGATCTCTGGACTAAAGAGGCCCAAAAAAAATAAAGAACTGTTTCAGAATGGAGGCGTGTATTGTAGCCGTTGATTCTATCGGCGAGATATGACCGTGACGATGAGACATGCTCTATGCATTAATCTACGACGAGACAAGTAAAACAGAAAAAGAAAAGAAAGGATAAAAGATAAGATCAAGGGGGAGATTGTTAGATTGATCTCTCTGCCTCCCAAGGCCCAACGGCCCTTGGGCTTGATCGCACCCTGATCGGGAGCGTCCAGCCCGTTTCCTGGCTGGTGGGCTCCTGTCGCACTGCGCGTATAAAGAGAGAGGTGGGGGCCGGGGCACACGGTACGAGGTTCACCGCGCCGCCAGTCACCCCACCTACAACCCTAATCCGATCTAGGGCAGCGCAGCCAGCGACGGGAAGCCGCCACCGCAACCACGTCGTCGCAGTACAGTCCCGGCGTCCCGGGCCAGTGCCGCTACTGGCCCGAGAGATTCCGGCATCTCACTCGGGGCCGCACCTCTGCCCCGACACCGACGCCCGTCGCCGTTGCACCGTCGCCGCCCGTTATCGCCATGGCAACTCCCTCGGCTCCTGCTACACACGAAGGTACCAATCCCTTCTACCATTTCCCCTAGATTCAGAACCGTACACCCTGCTCATGTCTAGAATAGATCACATGACCCGCTTGATGTACACCTAGTGTTTTATTAGAATCTTTCAGAAACGCCTCGCCGCCGCCGTCCTCGCGCCCGCCTGCTTTGGCGGCGCAGCACTCAGGCGGCGGCGTGGCCGGGGAGAGGATGGGGAGGTGGCGGCGGCGCTTGGCTAGGGTTCGCCCCCGAGTCGCCCAAGGAGAGCGACGCGAGGGCCGGTGCTGCTGATGATAAGATAAGCTTCCACCACGGCCGTTCGTTGAAAGCCGATATGGTCTCGTGCTCCATGGCGTCGAAGGTGTTGACGAGGAAGCCATCGGCGAGAAGATACTTCTTCCCCAGTTCGACCGTAAGGGCATACGCAGGATCGGTGCGATCCTGGACGGAGTCGAGGAGATCGGCGCCGCGCAGCGGCACGCACCCGGGAAGTCGGATGGGCTCCTGGATGTCGCGGAACTCGCACGTCGTGGTGCTGTCGAGCTTGGGGTTGTGCAGCATGGTGGACAGCGCCATGAGGTTCGACGTGCAGAAGACGTAGCCCAGGACGCCGAGCTCCACGGCGACCTCGAGCGCCCACGGTGAGAGGAGGTCCGAGACGAACGCCGCGACGCCGGGCGGTGACTCGAGCAGGGAGCTGAGGAGGTCGCGGAGGTGCGGGAGCGCGCGCTTGACAACGGTGAAGATGCGGGTCTCGGCGCGGGCGTCGGCGGGGAGGTCGTCGAGCGGCACCTCGGGGAGCACTGCCGTGGAGACGGACGGCGGGAGGGAGGCGAGCGTGGAGGAGTGTTCCGCCGAGGCGAAGTTGGTGTGGGTGACGAGCGTGGCCGTGAAGCCGCCGCCGCCGCCTTGCGAGACGACGCGCCGCGCGAGCTCGGCCACGGGAACCACGTGGCCCGCGCCGGGGCTCGCCAGCAGCACGACGTGCGTGGCCTGTTTGCCTGGCGCTGGTGCGGCCTCCATCCCCATGGAAGTTGGCAGAAGCGCTCAGGGTGGGCTTCGATCGCGGCAGTGTATTGTATAGTGTCACATGATGTTTCTGGTGGTGTCCATTAATGGTGGCACCCGCATACAGACTTGCGCGTTTAACATGACACGCGGGAATGTTTTTCGTGGAGTCATGGCGCGGACGCGACGCAGTATCGGCTTTGTAGCTCTGCTCCCCACACCCAACCACCTCACGAAAGGTGTGATCATCCGCGGCGTGCTTGATTTGTGCTCATGTTTCCTCTTCCTTTTAAGGGTGTTCGTCTCTTTGGCTAAAATTTTAACCATTTTGAATCTTATTATTTAAAGATACTAAATAAAGTTTAAATAATTGGTTCACATGGTTGGTTTGGTGCTGGTTATCTATCCCTAGGGGTGAAAACGGGACGGATAATATCCGCCCGACCGATTGCCGAATCCGAAAAAAATTAATATGGGCAAATACAGGATGCATCAATAATTACCCGACACTATCCGTGCCCGAATTCGAGTCCGAAAAATAATTGCGGGATAGGATATGGGACGAGTGATATCCGTCCCGAATCCGAGTATCATGTGATATGAGTAAGTTTATAACGATTATACACCTAATAATATAGTGTAAAATCAAGAGATTAACGTAACTAAGAGTCAACTTGCTCTTCATCATGCATATCAATGGTTAGTATGTCCTTCTTTACTCTAATTGTTTCTCCAGCTTTTGATTATTCATCCTTGCAAACTTCATGATAATATCCGTGTCCGACTCCGAATCCGAACAAAAAATATGGGCCGGGGTATGGGATGCAGAAATAATTACCCGGGACTATCCGCTCCGACTCCGGATCCGAGTAAAAAATATAGGATAGGATACAGGATGAGTACTATCCGCCCGTATTCGATCCGTTTTCACCCCTATCTATCCCTGTCTGGACTGTACGCTTCTGCGAACCTCACACGTAGTTGATTTTCTCCTCAGCTATTTTCTTTCCGGAAACCACTCTCGTTTATTAGCGGATCCACACAAATCATGCATGCATGACAGAATCTGAGATCGAGGGTCACAAGGCCAGCATCTCAGAATATATCTGTCCTAACAACCAAATTGAAGTATTTGTCGCTACATTAAAGATTAGATCTTGCAGCAAATTATAGAGACAGGAGCTACGCGTAATCTACTTGAAAGCGTAGTGTCTGCGGCTGCAGTTCACTGGCTCGCCAGCAGCGCGGCTTGCGCGGCCGGTATGGCTGGTAACATATATGGTGCAGCCTCTCTCTCTCCCCGTGATAGACGGCAGAAACGCTCAGTGCGAGTGTTGCGCGGGGTGCCAGTGCACAGGTTAAGCTCGGTCGTCTGCTGCGGCCGACACTAAACTTGCAGCCTCTGTAGCCTATTGCTCTCTCACATGATGTTCAAGAGAAGCACGTGCTATTTTTTTTTGTTGCGAAAATATTCCGCTCACCCTCCAATTATCCGATTCTTCTGCTTGTGCGCCGCTGTCGCCTAACTCTCTCTTATATTGTATAGGTTCATGAGAAGCACGAGTTTTTTTTTTTGTTGGTTGCGAAAAGAAGCATGAGCTAGTTGATGTCTACAACCGGCCCAAAATATACGTTTAGGGCTTCTTGGGAACACAAGAATTGAAAAACACGGGAATAGAAAAAACACAAGAGTTTGATATGAATGCATATGTAAAACGTAGGTATATTGAGTGAAAATTTGTTTGGATGAGGCATAGGAAAAGCCAATGAATCGTTGTGGAGGAATATTGAAAGTGAATAAAAATCATACTAATAGAGTGATTTGCATGGGTGTTCCATCTCTCCTGTGGTGTTGCAACAATTGGGCCAATGGAGCATTAGCTAGCAGCTGCAGCATTGCACTCCTCGTTTTTCGTGCACATGATTCTTTCCAAGAGCGCTTTGAGTGGATGCTAAAAATCCTGGAATAGTAATGGTGTTTCCTTCCAGTCAAATAGTAGGATACAGTGGCGGAGACAGAAACGAATTGTAGCGCGGGGGGGGGGGGGGGGGGGGGGGGGGGGTATTGGGCAATTAGGCGAAGTCAGAATTTTTGAAGCAAAAAGAAGCAAAAAACATCCTACTATAATCGCCTACTTATTCATAGGAGGATGGTTCAAGCAAATCAAAGCACCAAACTAGTGCCAGATGGCTTCATCTTCAGAATTTTCCTCAGCCCAAGAGAGAGGGGGGGGGGGGGGGAGGCGCACCTGCTGGCCCTTTACTGGCTCCTCCAGTGGTAGGACAGGATTGTTTCCTGTAGGAACAATGTTCTTTCAAAATTCCTCCAAAATTCCAGTAAACCAATGGACCCTTCAATGCACAAAAACATGGCCTCTATATGCATTCATACATGCATGTCACGTTTTTTTTTTCTCCATCATCCAGTTGCTCTAAAGTTTAGGGAAATTGCTCTATGTCCGACTGAAACAGATTGATTGCCTTACGACCAACGTGATCTTCGGCTGGCTCACCGTAGTCAACAATTGGATGAAGCAAGTTGGACATGAGTGGGGCTTCCGAGTCATACTTGTAGCAGAGTTAAAAATCTAGTAGTTCAAGCATGTGTAAGAAGCCATTTTTTCCGGGAACAAAATCATATCACATTTTTTTATAGGAATAATCTATATGCCACATTTTTTTCTAGGAACAATGCTAACTGACTTGGGGGGCGAAATCAAATTATGGGCTTTCCAAAATAAGGAATGCTTATATATTAACTACTTCTTGGAAAGCTTAGAATTATACTCATCGAAAGCAGTATATGATAAGAGTGCCATTTTGTTTTTAGGTGAACATGGGAGCTTAATTACTCAGCTTAAATGTACAAGAGGCAAGTAGTTGCAGCCGAAAAAAGGAACATTCGGAGTACTTTGATAGTATCTGTGCACTTCTAAAATTTATATACATTAAATTATTGTGGCATATTCAACTTCACGTTCACTACTCCTATGTCTTTCTTGCTTTGCCGTATATCATATATATTTCCTGTCGAACTCTAGTTTGGCCACCAAGTAAAAGCAGAGAGGACTGCCTTATCTCAGCAAACACTTTCAAGTACAACCTACTCTTTAACCACGTCACCCTGCGATTGTTGGATCATAGAGCATCAAATATAGAAGACTTGATGATGATTTAAATAACAAGGGGAAATTTCTTATTGACCATTGAAAAAGTTGTGGTTCCTTATTGGCCATTGAAAAATTTCAAGTTCCTTTTTGGCCATCGAGTTGAAATGTTTTCCCTTATTGGCCACTCCGTCAACTTCAGTTAGCTTTGTTGGGTCCATGCATGTCAGATTTTTGTCAAAATGACCACCGTTGCTCTTACCTCACAGATGGACCCTAAATCTTGAAAACAAACTAATCAGACCAACCTTCTCCCTTGTCCCTCACTCCTCCCGTTTTTCCCTACCCTAACCCTACCGGTGAGTGTGGCGGCTCCGCAACAGGAGTGAGGCGGAGCAGTAGCATGGAGTGGGTCCTACAGGAAGCAACAACGAGGCACACGGCGGGAGGCGAAGGCAGCGTTTCTGAGCAATGACCGATTCAAACTCTTCTGTGATGCCATTTTGTCAAAGCGAACTGATGCAACTTGGACCTGAATGGTCATGTTTACTTAGCATGTGACTGAACCTTGTGTATGTGAAAAATATGGCTATGTATTACTATTAATGCTCCCTAATATATCTATTGCAAATTGTTGCTGCCAAAATTTCCAGAAATACATATTATTGCTGCTGAAATTACCAATAAATTGATATGAGCTGATCTGCTGCCCAATTCCATGGCTAATACGGAACATTGGCCAAAACAAATGCTACCAGTGCCAACCAGTGCCAGGGGCAAATGGGTCCTTTCTTCTTGAAATTAGCACCGTTAAGGCAACAATTTGAAGGCGATGGCCAGTAAGGGGAAAAATTTCAACACGATGGCCAGAAGGGAACTTGGAAAATTTCGATGGCCAACAAGGAACAACAACTTTTTTCGATGGCCAATAAGGAATTTCCCCAAATAACAATGTGCACTGAAAACGTTTCGCCTGATATAGAATTAGTTGGAGGAATAAGGATATGCAAAAGCTGCAGTAAAATGATGGCAATAGTTCAGCACAAATCAGAACGATCAATTGATATCAATAATCCAGCAAGGTAGAACCAAAATCAAAATATATAATATTTCATATTTGGCTCAAAAAGAAGAGAGGAGACTCAATATATTGTGTATCTTGAAGAATGCGACAAGGCTAGTTCGCCAATCCAATCACTTCTGCAGCCGCTCTACCCTGCCGCAGCAAACCAATTAACTGCTAGCATCTTTTGATGAGGACCAATTGCTCGTACGTGTGGCAGCTCAACGCTAACATACGTACGTTTTTCAATGACAACGACAATGATCTTTCGAAAATGACAACGGCAATAGAAAATAACATGCATTTATTTGGTGAGCGAGCTGATCGAGCAACATCATATTCGTCACTGAACATACAATTAATGATACAATAAACACACAAAATGCACACAAATGTTGAAGACACAAAAAAAAATGTTGAAGACACAAACAGAGAATACGTGGCAGCGACGAGCAATGGGGAGCAGGCCACGTAGCCATTATACGAAGACACGTATGCACCACGCGAAGATCAATCCGCGTGCTTAGCCATCTTCCACTTGCCGACGACAGCCTCGAACGCCTTGCGTGATGGTCCGTCCGGCGCCCAGGCCTTGGCCGCCGCCTCCCGGAGCCCGCGCGCCTTCTCCCTCGCCGCAGCACCCTTCTCCCCCACCATAAGCTCCGTCACCACCGCCTCAATCTCACCGCGTGGCACCACCCCGTCACCACTGCAGCCGTCGGTGCTCGGCCGCAGGGCCAGCCCCGTCCGCTCCGTAAGCATCACGGCGTTCACTCGCTGCTCGGCGTACAGCGGCCACGCCAGCAGGGGCACGCCGGCTGAGGCGGCCTCGAGAGTTGAGTTCCACCCGCAGTGAGACAGGAACCCGCCCACGGCGCGATGGTTCAGGATCTCCACCTGCGGCGCCCACAGCGGAACGCAGAGCCCGACGTCTTTGGTCCTCTCGACGAACCCCTCCGGCAAGTAACTCAGGGGGTCGTCGCCGTGTTTCGCCGTGCCGAAGTAGCTTGCGCTGTTGTCCTTGTCGCTGGGGAACCGCACCACCCACAGGAACCTCTGCCCGCTCGCCTCCAACCCGGCGGCGAGCTCGACCGTCTGCTTGGTGGACAGAGTGCCGCCACTGCCCAAGCACACGTACAGGACGGAGTCGCCCGGCTGCTCGTCCAGCCACTGCATGCAGCTGTGCTTGGCGGCCTCACTGCCAGAGTAGGAGCGGACGAAGGGTCCGACAGCGTAGGCTGGGGGGTACACGCCCTTGTCGGAAAGCTCCTTGAACGCCGTCAGAGTCTCGTGCTCGATGGCATCGAAGGTGTTGGCGATGTAGCCGTCGGCGAGAAGGTGCTTCTTCCCGAACTCGACCATGAGGGGGTACACGGGGTTGCTGCGGTCCTGGATCGGGTCGAGGAGGTCGGCGCCGCGTAGCGGCACGCACCCAGGCAGGCGGACGGGCTCCGGGAGGTCGCGGAACTCGCAGGTGGTGGTGCGGTCGAGCTCAGGGACGTGGAGCATCACGGACAGCGACGTGAGGTTCGTCGTGCTGAATAGGTAGCCCGGCACGCCGAGCTCCCTGGCGACCTCGAACGCCCACGGGCCGAGGAGGTCCGGGATGAACGCCGCGACGCCGGACGGGGACTCGAGCAGGGAGCGGAAGAGGTCGCGGAGGTGCGGGAGCGCGCGCTTGACGACGGTGAAGATGCGGGTCTCCACGCGGGCGTCGGCGGGGAGGTCGTCGAGAGGCACCTCGGGGAGTACGGCCGTGGAGACGGACGGCGGGAGGGAGGCGAGCGTCGAGGAGTGTTCCGCCGAGGCGAAGTTGGTGTACGTGACGAGCGTGGCCGTGAAGCCGCCGCCACCACCTTGCGAGACGATGCGCCGCGCGAGCTCGGCCACGGGCACGACGTGGCCCGCGCCGGGGCTCGCCAGCAGCACGACGTGCGTGGCCGGTGTGGCTGGCGCTGGTGCAGCCTCCGTCCCCATGGAAGTTGGCAGAAGCGCTCAATGTCTGCGTAGCCCGCCGTGCCACAGTTCGCTCGGTCGATCGTCTGCTGCGGAGCTGCCGAACACACTACGCTTTCATGAAGAAGGCTTCACGCTGGTGGATTGTATAGGGCCACGTGACAGCCTCACTTAATAGCTGAGCTAAATGATTGCTTTGGCTTGGAGGTCAATTATTTTGTGATTGAACATGGGTTGCTTGGTGCTAGCTATCCCTGTCTGCGTCTACATATTAATTCTTGATAATGGTACTGTACGCTTCTGCGAACCTCACACGTTCGCGTAGAGCATTCAATGAGGACGTATTTGATTTGCTCCTCAGCTATTTTCTTTCTGAAAACTACTCTCTCAGTTATTAACAGACACACTGCAGGGCCAAATCATGCATGCGAAAGTCTGAGATCGATCTCAAAATATATCTGTATATCCTAACAACCAAATTGAAGTATTTGTCCCTACAATAAAGATCAAATCTCGAAGGAAATTATAGAGAACGCTACCTCTATATAAACACCTACTTTTCCCTCGTCGCCCAGATGGCCGTGGCTCCTTCATGGAACATTGTCACTGCGTGAGCAACTCACATACCTTCTTCCACACTTCTGTGAAAAAAGCGTGCTCGAGAGACTACCATTGCAACTTTTACTAATCTTTCTCCCTACACTAATCTTCCTTCATGGAATGTTGAAATATATTCTCGTTTCTAAAAAAAAACACTTGTCAATGGACATGAAACCCGGGTCACCAGAAGTGTCAAAAAGCTTCAATAATGCAACTAGTGACTATTATTGAAGTATTATTTATTTCAGCTTTTCAATGTTGTAGTAGCAGGTTAGTGACGTTTTTCTATTTTTATAACTTATCTCCAACGTTAGTGAGTAAGAAAATTTCCCCCTTGTTCAAAAGACATGGGATACCATCATCATTTTCTACTTCCGGTTCTTAGTTGATACGCATTTTGTAGTCTTTGTATGATTTGTATCCAATGGGAAGAGAGGCGCCGACATCAATCACAATCCAGATATTAGTGTGCCAGAATGGACCGCGTGATGTTTCCCTGCCAATTACCATTGCAACATTTAAAACGAAATGAAGGGACCCATTTTGCAATTTGTGGGCCATTATTTTTGAAAGCGATTATTTCAGTAGACTACAAGGCTTGTACTATTTTTTTATTAGTATGTATCACGTGAGGTATAAATGTTCCTAACAAAAGTGAGGTATGAATAAATATGCCATCAAGGTAAGTCATATGTAATTGTTTCTTTAAATCATCAGCACCAAAGATTAGAAAAAAAATCTATGTAAGTGCTGAAGGTGGCAGTTGAACCAACTGCTCTATTGATGAAGGTACTACATCCTTACCTTGATTTAAAAAAAGGTCTAGCAGGTGATAGCACCTACTTGTATCTTGACTCCATGTTTAGGCCCCGTTTGGTTGTCAGATTCCAATTTCTTGAAAAACAACTTTTGTTTTAGTTTCTCGTAGGAGATGTTTCTCCCTGGTGGCAGCTAACTGGAATCAATGTTATAATGTAAAAAATGAAAAAAAGAATAAGCTTATAATGTGAAAATGGAAACACTTTTTGAGCTGGTTTTCTTGAGACGTCCTGGATCAAAATTGCTTCTTCTTTTTTTTTTTCTTATTGAAGAAGCGAGAGGGGCAAAGAGTCCCATGCTGTGAAAGGCGATGATGAAGACCGTAGCAATTATCCGAAGAGGATGACGAACTGAGTGCTGCAGGAATAGACAGGCCACATGGGTTTTTTCTCATAACAACTTACTAAAGTCAAATTGAGCTTAGCTCCTTTTGGTCGGTACATGATTAATTAGTTGGTGTAAACAGATGTGAAAATTTTCTAATATAGTTTAGTTTACCACTTAAACATTTGGTTTTACCTTGTCATTCGGAAAATTCTGACGCACTCTAAGTAGCCCACATACTTAGGAAAGCTTTAATGTTGCGCCCATTGTTGGCAGCACCGTAGCGCAACATCAAAGCGCATTTTTTTTAAGTCGTTGGCACCCTAGGGCATGGCCTCCGAGGGCTTATTGCTTTCTGCTGTGACTTTGCGATGCACTATGCCCCTATTTTCTGGAACGCCTTTGTGTCATCTCGCCAATGGTACGATGCTCTCCAATGCATTCGTTGAAAGTACATGCCTTGGTGCGACTCTGCAGTGTGCCGGTCCTCACCCTAGGAGTGACTCTTTTTTTGAAATTCAAATATATAAAGGGAAAACAATTTCGGAAGACGAGCAGCGACTATTGTATCTTAGTTCAATCTCAAAGCTGTACGATACTATGATGAAATCAATTAGTAGTAGATATAGAAAAACCAGGTGATTATTTATCCGGTCGACCCATTTCTCCGGAAGAAGTTCTAATCATTGAACATTCATCACGTGCATGATAAAATATTATGCACATCATTTTCAACAAATTAAATCACTTTCATTGAAAGCAGGAACAATAATGTAAACAGTTGAAGATGGCACTCGAACCTACTATCGCATTGAAGGTGCTATTATTGGTGACGCGACTCTGATTTGTTTATTGAACTTACTATCGCCTTAGATGATGCCAGCCTATCGGAAGATGCAGTGACTGTTAAAAATATTGCCTCATGTGTACTTATAATTAATAAATAGCCAGTTAAAATTCAAAAGGTCATATATATGCACGAAAGAGAAAATTTAACAGCCAGGAGGTGCTAGTGGAAGCTAGGAGTTCAGTTCAGAGTGATAGAGGTGATAATGTTGGAATGGAAGCATGTGATATTTTCCGTGACATATCGATTCTGGCTAGAAATATTTTAATCTAATGTAAGTTGTAATTTTAAACACTCGCAAGGTGCAACCAGTCAAGTTAAGAAATGGAATAGGTGAAAAGAGATAGGATTATAGAGATGACCAGCAACCAGTATCTTGCACCATCAAGCTCGATATGCTACGGTTTTGATTGGTGGAACAGGACTATCGAATATCAATGCACGGGCGAAAAGATGCAGCACCAACATGCATACACAAAAATGAAACGGCTTGAAATTTGAACCTGCTGTGATGGGGAAAAAATGCACGCCCACCGATCACCAGCCAGTACTTGTGTGAGACTATATAAAGATACTACTAGATTGTATGGCGCTTGCACTTGTCTTGTAGTACTAGCCCATCATGTCCGCAGCCGAACCACCGCACGTCATCCTCCTCGCCAGCCCGGCCGGGGCTGGGCACGTCCTCCCAATGGTGGAGTTCGCGAGGCGCCTCGCCGAGCACCACGGTTTCACGGCCACGATCATCACCTACTCCAACATGTCCTTGCCCCCGTTACCCGATCTCCCGGGCACAGTCACCACGGCCGCGCTCCCCGCCGTGCCACTGGACGACCTCCCCTCCGACGCCCGCATCGAGACGTGCATGCTCACCGTCGTCAACCGGGCCCTGCCGCACCTCCGCGCCGTCCTCGCCTCGATCGTCCGCGAGCGCGGCCGCAACAACGTCGTCGCGTTCCTGGCCGACATGTTCTGCGCGCAGTCGCTCCCGCTCGCGTCCGAGCTCGGCGTGCCGCCGTACATCGTCTTCCTGACCAACCTCATGTTTCTCGCGCTGCTGATCCGCCTGCCGGAGCTCGACGCCGCCACCGCCTGCGAGTACCGCGACCTCCCGGAACCCCTCCGCCTGCCCGGGTGCGTGTCACTGCGCGGCGCCGACCTCCTGGACACCATACAGGACCGCTCCAACCCCGCGTACGGCCTCATGGTCCAGATGGCGCGGGACCACCTCCTCGCCGACGGATTCGTCGTCAACACCTTCGACGCCATGGAGCACGAGACCATAGACGCGTTGCGTGAGTTGTCGGGCAAAGGCGTCTGTCCACCTGTTTACGCCGTCGGTCCGTTTCTCCGGCCGTGGTCCGCCGCAGCCGCCGAGCACAGCTGCTTACGGTGGCTGGACGACCAGCCCGACGGTTCGGTCCTGTACGTTTGCTACGGCAGCGGCGGGACGCTGTCCGTGGAGCAGACCACGGAGCTCGCCTCCGGGCTGGAGGCTTGCGGGCAGAGGTTCCTGTGGGTGGTGCACTTCCCCAGCGACAAGGACGGCAGCGCCACCTACTTCGGCACGGAGGACCAAGGCGACGATCCCCTGACGTTCCTGCCGGAAGGGTTCATCGAGAGGACCAAAGACGTCGGGCTCTGCGTGCCGTTGTGGGCGCCACAAGTGGAGATCCTGCGTCACCGCGCCGTGGGCGGGTTCCTGTCTCACTGCGGGTGGAACTCGACGATCGAGGCCGTGGACGCCGGCGTGCCGATGGTGGCGTGGCCTCTGTTCGCGGAGCAGAGGATGAACGCGGTGATGCTGGAGGAGAAGGTTGGTATGGCGCTGCGGCCAGCGGTGTTGAGTGAGAACGGAAGGGTGGTGACGCGCGAGGAGGTGGCGGCGGTTGTGAGGGAGCTGATGGTGGGGGAGAAGGGAAAAGCGGCGAGAAAGATGGCGAAGGCCATGCAGAAGGCGGCAGCTGAGGCGTTGGAGCCGGATGGCCCGTCGAGCAAGGCTCTCGCGGCAAACGTGAGCAAGTGGAAGGCCGCTCACCGTGGTGCGGAAAATGAAGCATGTTCACAGTGACAGACATGGTGTTCAACTCGAAGCTGGTATATATTGTTGTCCGCCGTTTTGGAAAGAAGACAACGGCGCGCCAGAAGAAGTTTGAGGCAAGTGATTCTCAGTTCATTGCACAGATTAATGAAACGCTACAGAAGATTGATCAGCTTGTGTAGTGTGTCACCTGGGGACCTGGGGTGTTTTTTCTGTTTTTGTTTCCCCTTCTGTTTCTGTTTACTCTGTGTTTGGTTGAGCTGTTGCGGGATGCTATTGTATCGTTTGCTAATAATGTGGCGTTCGTCTTATTGCTCTTTACAGAAACCACCGCCGGGCATTCCTAATGCGTCGTACAGCTCTTGGCTTTTGACAGCACACGCCCTCGAAGGAGCTCGTGGCAAGCAATGTGGCGCAGGCACACCCACATCGACGTCAACCGCCCATTGCCATCCGCGGTCACCGGGCCCGTTGAGATCACCTTGCAATTTTGCCTCAAAAACGATGAACAGTGGCAAACTTACTCGGCTCGCTTGGCTTCGATTCGTTTCGAACTTTCGATCCGAGCCTCGCTGGCTTAGTTTTGATCCCAGGCGTGAGCCGTGACGCCATGAGGAGTTTGGATTGGTCAGGGATACACGTGTCGTGAATCTAGCAGGTGTCGCCCGGAAAAAAATTAGATGCGGACCGTCCGTAGAGTGCAGGTTTGCGGACCTCCTCCTGATTGCCGCCGCGTGGAGATCGGACGGGGCATGCAGATCGGCTCGGATGGCTTCTCTGCCAGGAACGAAATCAGCTCGGCTCGAAGCAATACGTGATTATCTGCCGAGCGAGCCGAACAAAGCCGAGGAAAAAGCCAAAGTCCGAAACCATACGTGATTATCTCCTTGGCCGGCGGCGCTTCTCACTACCGCGGCGATGACGGCCTTAACACAGGCGCCCTCTTCCCATGGCCGTGGCTGCGGTTCTCAATGCTGGCTTCTTCCTCCCCTAAGACATGCTGATAGCGCTGCGCAGGCAGTCCACGCAGAACGACGAGGCTGACGAGTCTGGCCACCGACGGGTGCTCGCTTTGCATGCTGCCCGGCACCGCAGACGCGCTGCGGCCTGCGGGGGAGCGCACCGTGCGCGCCGTTGTCGACTGCTTGTGCTCGCACGTTCGTCGCGGCCATGCTTGGGTTCCACATCTCCGTCCGTCGCGCTGGCCGCGACTGAAGCTCTGGCCACGGCGGCGTGTGGCGGGGCATCTGTGTGAAGAGTCAGCCATGGTTTGCGGCCTCATTAACGCCGAGCCAAAATTTGAAGCTCCGAGCCGAGCTGATGTCGATACTGGGAGCGATGCCATTGGAACCACCTGCCTATCCCGTCCGATCCCCACGCGGCATCAATCGGGAGCGGGTCCGTAAAACTGCACTCTGCGGACGGTCCGCAGCCAATTTGTTTCCGTGTCGCACGGGGCGAGGCAGTCTACACCGCGTATCTACGAAGAAAATTTTCATCCCAAGCAAAACAACGCGCTAGGGGTACAGTATAGGGAGCTCTCCCGACCGTTAGCATTGGCGAACCGAACGACAACCGCCGCGCCGCCGGGCGCTGCCCCGACGACGACCACCTTCCCTGCCTCCTCCATTTGCCAGAGTGCAGATCCAGAGTCCTCTCACCTTCCTCCATTCCCTCCCACAAACAGCAGCCCCTCGCATCCCTCCCACGAGCAGATCGGTGGGCCGCTGCTGCGCTGCCACCGGCATGGCCGTTTGCCATCGACGCGGCCACGGCCGCGCCACGCCCCGCCGCCTCGAGTGCTCCACTACCGTCGCGCTGCTGGAGGCGGTCTAGGTCGCTGCTGTCCGCTGCTGTCCCCGCCGCCGGTGAGGGCTGCCAGCGGTCCGCAGTCGAAACGGCCGATGTCGCGTCCCATCCCTCCATCTCCGGGGCTCCGTCGTCGCTGCGCTGCAAGGACTGCAGGCTCCAAGGGCAGCCACTGTCGTCGCGCTGCAGAGAGGGCTGCCCGTCCGCCGTCGCTACCTCCATTGGCCGCCAACCGATGGTCGGGCAGGCGGCTCTGCCCCTGCAGCCGGTGGGCTCGAAGTTGCAGCAGCCGCACACTGGGCTGCCAGGGTACCGAGAAGGGCAAACCCCCATTGTCGTGCCCCCATTCCACAGCTGGGCACGGACACGGAGGCGGCGGCAACTTGCAGTCTCCGGGGCAACAACAGCTTCAATTCCACCATGTGGTAGGCGAACATCAGATGCAGGGCAGCAAGCTCTCCTACAAAGAGGCACTCTTGGGTCAGAGAGGCATCGACCATCAGGGAGGAAGAAGTGAGCCGCCATCAAACATTGCAATTTCTGAGGTGCGTGAACTAAGAAAGAGTGAGAAGGATTGGCAAGTTGTAAAAGGCAAGCACTCACGGTCGGGCATAAAGCCTCAATCACACGGTGAAGCCTGACAGCAGGAAGAGCGGCTGTCGCTCTTCTTGAGGAAGATGAAGGGACTCTCCTTCAATTGCCTTGGTCGAGATCATAAAGTGGCATCTTGTCGTGACCCAACATGGTGTTGGCGATGCCGCCGATTTGATCACATCTCCACAAAGTGTCCTTCTCGCCGCCCCGAGCAATCTCCAGGCAACCCGCCATGTCATATCCAGGATAGTGTTCAGACACCGTCACACAACATCAAAGATGTCAGTCCCACTGTCGACGACAGTCTCTTGCATATGGAGCATGACTCGTCGCTGGAAGCCCATGAGAGGTCGCTAGACCCGATGTTGCTCGAGGCCCTCCTCATGAATCAGAGACAAAACATTGGGGATGGCTCCTCCTCACCTCTGTCGGTGCTACGCCTCCACATGTTGTCAGCCACCATCCCCCCTCAGAAGAATTCCAGACTCCAGTGTTACTTAGAAGTGAAGCGGAGCAATTGGTTGGGCAAGAGTTGATCAAGGCCTTGAGTGACTTGAAGCATTCGGTTGCAACTCCTTTGTCTCCTCACACTCAGCAAAATTCTTCTTCCGAGAAGGTCTCAATGGTGGTGAGTAGGAAGGCCACTCAGAGTTGCAATCACCATCGGAAAAATAGAGTAAAAACCAGAAGACCAGGCTTCAGAGTGGTTCGAGATTTGTTGAAAAAGAAATGGCTCTTCATCAAGAAGAAGGATAATCAGTTAAGTGTTATGTCTGAGGTTGCTAGGCTCTTGGAGGCACTGTGGTTGCCTCCCTAGTTGTTTTTGTTTTCTTCATTTCAAGCACGTTGATGATGGATGGGCAGTTGGCCTCAGATTGTTCCATGCTTCTACCGTCGTTTCGCATTCTCGAGCTTGGTGATGACCATAGCTTGGGCCCGGCGGTCCTGCCGGGTTAGTCTTTGTAATTTTAGGTTGTAATTCTTTATCTTCTACCTTAATGAATGGCAGTGTTCCTGCCTTTTTTTTTAAAAAAAAAAAAACGCGCTAGATGGGCGTGGAGTGCAGGTCGCCAAGCTTCGCTCGCAGGCCACTGGATGCTCGCCAGGTTGTCCGCTGCCATACGCCACGCTCGGCTCCATGTGCTTGCCCAACCCGCGGGAGCTGTGGCTAATCTTTTCTTTCTCGGATCTCCCACCAAAGCATATGTTGGGGCTTTGATTCAGCCCCAAACTGAAGCAAGGATCAATTGTGCAGTTGCCTATTGATTCAGCCCGCTGTCCTAGCTTCCTTTTTTTTCTAGGGTCGGCAATGTCAGGCAGGCGGCACACGGCGGAGAATACACATCATGCGACGCCATGCAGGACCGACGGGGCTGCTTCAGTGGCACCGGCGCGGGCCGGGCAGCGGTCGTCGTTGTGGACGACCATCTCGCCGGCGAGGGGCGTCGGGTTTATCGTGGTCAGCCTTGTTCTTCTTGCCTTGGTGGTAGGCTTACGCCGATGGAGTGACCTCGACGCTGTAAGTAACGAACACTTTTTTTTCTTTTGGATGAGCTTTATTTGATTTGAAACTAGCGGTACGACACTAATTAGCTTGCTGCCAACTAGTGGGATTTAGGATGGGCAAGCATGTAAACTAGCGGTACAACACTAATTAGCTTTTGCTGGCAACTAAGTATCATCCATGTACCCAGCAGTCGTCGTTTCTACAAACCAGCATGAGAAGCAACGCCACCGGACAACGGCGTTCACACGACAGAAACTCAACGGCGCCGCTCGTACCTATACATTTCTCCTGCAGCAAAGAAACATCACCGCAGGCGCTGACATGCCCAGGACCACCATCTCCGCCACCAAGAACGTCGCCGCGACCAAGCGGCGACTCGGCGCCACTGTGCCCGGACTACTTCCGCTTCATCCAGGACGACCTGCGGCCGTGGCATGACGCGGGGATCACGCGGGAGGCCGTGGAGCGCGGGCTGCCGCACGCCTACTTCCGGCTGGTGGTGCTGGCCGGTCGCGCGTACGTGAAGACTTACCGGCCGGCGGACATGACGAGGGACGTGTTCACGCAGTGGGGCGTCCTGCAGCTGCTGCGCCGCTACGCCGGCCGCGTCCCGGACCTGGACGTCATGTTCTCCTGCGACGACCTCGGCCAGGTGCGCGCCACTGACTACCGGGTGCCGTCCGAAGCGCCGCCCGTATTCCGGTACTGCAAGGAGACCAGGTCCGCGCTCGACATCGTGTTCCCGGACTGGTCCTTCTGGGGCTGGCCGGAGTACAACATCCGGCCATGGCCGCAGATGCTTGAGGAGGTGACGCAGGAGAACGAGCGCGTGCGGTGGCCGGAGAGACAGCCCTACGCGTACTGGAAGGGCAAGGTGGGTAAGCCCCACATGGGCCACATGTACCGCATACGCCACCAACTCATGAGGTGCAACATCTCCAATGGCCATGAATGGAACGCTCGCCTCTTCCGCCAGGTGTGCTTCGAGAAGAGAAGCAAGTGCCACCGCATTTTCCTTTTTACTAAAGCTGATTGGGTGAACTTACCATCTCTCACAAATGCAGGCCTGGTCGTACGCCATCCGTAATGGTTTCAAAGATTCCAGCATACCTAAGCAGTGCTTATACAGGTTACGGATACTGGTACAGTTTTCTGTCCGTTGCAAACGCGGCACATTATGGGTTAGTTTGGTTGGTGCCTTGACGCCGGGTGCCTGACTTTCGGACGCCTCTGGCTCAGGCGTGATTTCTAGGGTGCTAACTAAACTAGCCCAATATACACCGTCCCTTGTGAATTTTTGGCGAGATTATCGTGCTAAATGCATGATATGGATGCACGGTATTGTGCGCTTCTGACTACTTGTCAATGGATACATGCAGGTACAAAATTTACATAGAAGGAAATTCATGGTCTCCGAGTGAGAAGTACATCTTTGCGTGCAACTCGACAGTGCTGTTCGTTGAAACACCTTTCCAGGACATCTTGTCCAGGGCGCTCGTCGCCGACAAGCACTACTTGCACATCAACCGGGATGACATGTGCAGATCCATCAAAACCGCCGTTGACCGGGGCAACCAGCACCCGGAGCAGGCACAGCTCATTGGGGAGCAGGGCAGCAAGTTCGTGAGGGAGGAGATGAGCATGGACCACCTCTACGACTACATGCTGCACCTGCTCACTGAGTACGCCAAGCTGCTCCGGTACAAGCCCACAGTGCCAAATGATGCCGTCGAGATCTGCTCTGAGTCCATGGCATGCGCTGCCAGTGGCCGGGAACGGGACTACATGATTGAGTCCATGGAAAGATACGTCACCGGCTTCGACCCATGCACGCTGCCGCCAAGACATCCGGGAATGAATAATTAAGGTTTGTTTGTTTAGGCAGGGTCGTTCCAAAAATTCGCTTTCAAGAGTTTATTGTATAAGCTGACTTACTCAAAATATGTAAAATATGCCATAGATAAACATCTTAGCGCAAGAGGGTCAGGACAAATGAGATGGATAAACATCTTACTGCATTGATATATCAAAGGAAGGCGGCTGACCAATATAACATTTGGTGGAGATGGACGAGGGTAGACAACAATCAGGTGTTAAACTACGACCGACTTTTCTATTTGGATCAACAAGAGATATTTGCTAAGAGTAAAGTGCACAGCCAGTCCCTAAACTTATCCGGTTATGTCACTTAGGTCTTTCTACTTAGAAAATGTTAATTTGACATCCTTAAACTTGTTTTGGTGTGTCATTTTGGTCCCTCTGCTTATATTAACACCTCTAAACTTGTCCGACTGTGTCATTTAAATCCAACTAGCCTCAAACTGACCCGACGTGGATGTGATACATCTGACATGTAAATGCGTTGCATGCAACTACATTGCTACTAGATAAAAACATTTTAGTTTTTTTGCATGTCCATCACAAACTCGAATTTGATATATACATTTGTGGTGGGTATAATATACCTATTCCCCTTGGAGGTGTAAGTTTACCAGATATGGTAGCTCTACAAGAGTTGGCGGTAATCTGGACTTCTATTCCTTTTTGAAAAGAATCAAAAGTCAGGTTCCCATTGCAACATGTGTGTGCAACTACGAGTAATGAGGATGAATACATGTGAAATCTATAATGATGGCTAATATTTACACTGTTAAAAAATATATGTGAAATGCTAATTTGTGATGACCATGAAAAAACTAAAAGGTCAATGAATTAACCACTCTTAATCTGTTATATCTTTCCGTCAAATGTGACATGCCATGACCTAAGTGTCATAGTAGAATAAGTTTAGGGATGTCAAAACAAGTAAAGCGATCTAAATGACACAGTACAATAAGTTTAGGGATGTCAAAATAAACTAGGACCTAAGCTACACAATAGAAAAAGTTTAAGGATGTTAAATCAGCATTTTCTAAGTAGAGAGACTAAAGTGACACAGTGGAACAAAAAACCGGCTATGCACTTTACTCTAAAATATAGTAATGCTGCAGGTTTTGTCTTTGTTATCGACGAGTATTAGTCAATTCATATAATGGCATGAGAGGAAGTAGCATTCCATATAGGGGCCTCTTTGGTAGGATTGTGGCTGTGTCGGCTTCGGCTGTGGCTGTAGCTTCTTTAAAAAAAACGGCTGTGTTGGTTGTGTCTACGGCTGTGCCTAAAATGTTTGGTAAAACAGTTTTTTCTACAGCTTCTCTATATTTTTAGGGATAAACATGGAAAGATGAGGACGCCGTCGAGAAAAGAAGCCGGTGAAGCTACCATTTTGTGGCTTCATGCTTCACTTTATTTTTCGATTAAGCTTCCTCCTTTTTTGTAGGAGAAGCACCTGAAGAAGCACATCTTTTGGTTGGAAAACATGTGAAGCCGCTGAAGAAGTTATTGAAGAAGCACTACCAAAGGGGCCTAGGTTTGTAGGGTAATTGACGCTTTTACCTTCAACTAAGAGGAGTTTTACGGTGCCCTATACTAATGATATAATACCACTAGTACTGTAAAGGGTACCTTTGTCATTTTACAGGAACGTCCAGCCTGCCCCCTTGGTTTGCGTCGACCATGACGGCTCGGCCTAGTTCATTCCTCACGCCATAACTCCATTCGACCCTCACTGCGCCATCCCCTGAAACACCTTTGCGGCTGCGCGATGGGATGTGATTCGCGATTGCGCCGCCACCCCTGCTGCTCCTCTTCATCGATGCAATTGCACCCGCTCAGCTCCCTGCATCACCTCCATGCGGCGCCCATTCGAATCGGAAGCGCACGGCTCCGCTGAGACGACTTGTACTCCCTGCGGAGGCAGTCTCGATCCGTCCAACACCGTCCACAGGAATTCCTCGCTGCGCCCGTTTGAATCGAAGTAGGCGGCGCCGCCCCACCCAAGAACTCGTCCGGCAGCCGAGCACTTCGTCAACGGCACCAACTTCCCCTACATCGCAATCCTTTTCAGACTGCCGTATTCAAATCGCACGTAAATATGATGCAACTGCTTGTTGATTCAGAGTTCATTATTGGACTTCCGGCCTCCCGGGCATGTGTTTCAATGTTCCTGTTGAGAAGAACGGCTGCATATTTGGTTGCACGTAGGTTGTTCGATGAAATGTCACAGATGTTGGAAAATAGTCTTTCATGTCTTCATGCCGTTTGCTTTTGCTATTTAGTCATGAACTTTTGATTTGGCCGGCTTGCCTTCATTTTTGTTTCTAGATTGATTTGATCACATGCCTTCATTAATTGGAGATCGATTTTAGCATAAGCTTGACATCTGTTTATGTTGGGAAACAGGGTTGGAAGAAGCAAAATTGAGTGCAATTAACCAGGTTACTATTAAAATGCTGACCAAATGTGTTTGACTGATGATCGTCGGGGCATAGCAAGTAATCAGGTTACTGTTGTAGAAGTGGCATAGTGTCGTGTATTGTCATAATCGTGTTATTTACAGCTACCAGCGTGCATCGTGGTTGTCTCATATATCTAGACTAGAGCATGTATTTTCTTTTGGTTCATTTACAGGTTGTGACATTATTCTGTTTGGTAAATGTAGGTAAGAATCATGAACAACGAAGGGAACCTGGAGTAGATTGAGGACAATAGCACAGTGGTGTATAAAATCTTTACGAGAGAGGAATGTTATGCCAGAAGATCAGACCGAGGATGATGGAGCAGGAGATGGTTCAGAGGATTGTGAAATCAATGAATGATTACCATACTGTTTACACATTCTAGCTATTTAGCCAAACGTCATAAATGATGAAAACAATTAATTTTTATCTTGCTACTGGTGTTGGAAAATGAATATTCTCATATTACGATATTACTTTTTCTCAACAACAGCCTTGTGTCAGGGTGCAATTTATCTTAGACAAAAACCAACTATGTGTAGTTCTGCAGTATTGCCCAAACATTGCTTTGCCTAATTTCATTTATATATAATCACACACCTTGATGAACACAAGTCAACTTAAAATAAAAATCTCCTACAATCTGGTGACTTTGAGTTACAAGTCAACACACAATGAATATGTAAAAATGCACTGATGCCGCATCTTCAGAAATGAACGTGAGAGCTATACACACATACAGATTGCAGCCCAGGTTCAGAAGATTCAGAACCGGGCTATGCAACACCAAGCAAACATCTTACAGTTCATATGTACAGGAGCAGGCAGTAGATTAAACAGGGCTTACAGTGTTGTGTATCCAGAGAGTGTAGCACTGATTACAAAATCTATTGCAAATGAATACACTGAGCTTCTACAAGAGTTACCGGGATGAGTTATTATTTGAGGTAACATTGCTATCCAGAATACATCCACCTGGTGACGACATTCCTTGGTTACAATAAGCAAAGATAGGAAACACATGTTGTGTACAAATTCATGCATGATGGGATGTGGGACACCAAAATAACGAATTAACGATGTCATGGATGAGTATATTGTGGTATTAGCAACTCAAAAGTCAAAAGACATGGAAACAAACAAATTTATCTGTAGGTTTTTGTACAGCGAGAAACACGTAAAAAAAGTACTGAAATTCAGTATCTCTGCACTTCTCTGAAACTGAAGTGGCAACTGGCAGTCGATGCACCTCACTGAAACTGCGTATACGCGACAGCGGAGGTGGCTTAAGCTAGCGGCTGTTGCTCGCCATCCCCCGTGCCCCTGCCATAGCTTCGTCTTTGCTGGCTCTTGCGGCGCCGTCGGGACCTGTGGGTTGCCCGCGTCGAGCCGCTCCAACTTTGCGGGACGAGCTGTGGCGATTTGTGCGGTCACCGCCGCCACCGCACCTCCCTTCAACATCCGCCGACGCTGCCACACCCATTCA
>RWGY01000009.1:19451382-19493882 GCA_007726485.1 Eragrostis curvula | reverse complement strand
CACGCGCGCAGCTCAACCACTCCCTGCAAATGTCCCGTCGTCCTTTCCCCAATGACGTCTCACGCGCTCCAAGCTTTCTCGAAGTCCGACGAGCTCCATCGCGTGTTCGTCAGCCACAGCGCCTCTCCCTCTCGTTTCGTCTCGTCGACATCACTGCAGCCACTCCCCGCGCGCGTCACCGAGCCCGGCACCGCCTTTGCGCGTCCCATCAGGCATTGACTCCGGCGAGATTTTTCTCGGCGCCGAACCGACCTTGCGCCCCCGCACCGCCATTGAAGCCCTATAAAGCAGCTCGAGCTCCCCTCCTTCTCTCCCTTGTTCCCATTCGCCATTTCCACTCACTCCCGAGCTCTCCATTGCTCTTTCCCAACCTCCGCTCAAGTCCGGCGTGAACTCCGGTGAGATCTCCCCTCTTCTCCGGTGAGCCCTGTGTTGACGGTCGTTACGGACCAATTTCGACCGTCAACTAGCTCAATAAACAAGAAGGATTGGACATTCTTTACACGCACTTTATTTAAGAATAACCTATTTCCACATGTACCTCTAGATTTTAGTGTGCAGGTGGAATAAGGGAGAAATCCAGGTGAAATCATGCCCCAAGGCGACGAATCAACACTTCTACAAAACAACGTTCGCCGCGGGAATACAATTCCAAGACAAAAGGCCAAATCTCGTCAAAGTCCAACACAACTAAGGCCAAATGCACCTGGACCAGAGAAGTAGACCCAGAGGGGGAGCCACCTGCCAAAGCCCAGCCCAGGAGGGGCCAGGCACAGGTCGGCCGACCCCCCCTGGCCAGGTCGGCCGACCTGGCAGGGTGGCCCCCTGGGCCCATCTTTCTATGGCGGTTTGTAACCGACCTCTGGAGGTCGGTTCCCCCTGCATTAAATGCCACCGACCTCGGGAACCGCCTCAAAGTTGCCGACCTTCAAGGACTATATAAGGAGGGGTACCCCCCTCCTTCCAAGACACACAATACACAAGGATCATTCCCTCCTCCTCACACTAGAGCTAGAGGCAATTCTAGGTAGTGCTAGGCTGAGTAGTGGGTTGCCCTATTGGTCCCAAAGTCTTGTGGAGAATTGGGTAGCGCTCTTGTATCCTTTCTCTCTCTTTGTAAGACTTGTTATTTAATCTATGGAATACAAGTATTCATATAGTTGTTATGAGCTTGCTAGTTCTATCATGATCTTGTATGATCGTTCGTTGTTCGTTCATGCTCGTTCATCATTCGTTCTTCGTTCGTTCATACTCGATCATCGATTATTCTTGAACTTGCTTAATCGTTCATCGTTCGTCGCTCGTTCTTGAGCGACGAACGCTTATGCATGACTTAGTGCTAGCTTTGATCCCTTTTATCTAGTTTATGCTAGTTAGGCTAGTTGTTCTCATGTTTAGGCATCGGGCTCATTGTCCTGCAAAGGTGCTCTAGATTTATCACCCCGTCGATCCGAAGGGTTGGGGGTGCCTCGAGGGATCTAGAGTCGTGGTTAGTAACGCCGGCATGGTGCCGGGGTAGTCTATCCACCCTTGGGTATGTGCGTGTCCCACGGTTTGTAGAGGTAGGTGGCAGGAAGTGACAGCCCTGTCCATCCAAAGGAACCCTCCACGTTCGGGCATGGCATAGGAGTACGTAAATAGGCCGGAGTCGCGAGGCAGACCTTGCGTATGCCGGATCTCCCGATGTTGCCTAGGCATTAGACGCTTGCTTGTGCTTGCATGACGCTAGATGATAGGTAGAGGTTGTGCACGCTATAAGAATGTTGTACCTTTGGAGTAGTAGCTCGCTAGTCTAACTTAGCATTGCTTAGGATTGTCTCTCGCCTTTTATTAGAGAGAGTGGAATGCCTTCGTGTGTGTCGCACTATCCTTATTATTATTAAACCTTACCCCTGCATTGGAATGTGGTTATATCACCTATCGTTTGTAACACCATGAACATAAGTACTCTTGTCAACCATGTCTTCCTTTGGGAAAATATAAATACGATACCCTGGAATACTCTCGGGTGAAATGCTACAACGGGTTATCCGTCCGCTTGCGGATATTCTATTTAACATGACAAACCTTATAATTCATATCTAGTACTTGTTACTAGTTGTGGATTATTTGGTCAAATAGTGCAAGTGAACAATTCCATAACCCCCGGCGTCTCCCCGCGGTCGCGTGTTTCCCGCGTGACCGTAAGAGACGCCAACACCCCGCTCCTCTTCTCTCGTCGACGTCATGTCCTTGTCCTTTGCTTGACGCCATGGTGCCCTTCTTTGGTGCAGCCGTGCCCCGTACGAGGAGATCCCCGATCAACCCTAGTCCGCCGTGTTTGACCTCGCCGCCGACCAACTTCCCGTCATCCTTTTGCCCGTCCAACAGCACGGTGAGCTTCACCATCACCTCCTCTTTCTTCCACGCCCCTCACCCTTCTCTTTTCCTGTTCGCGCGTACTACCTCCCCTAGCTCCGGCCATGGCCGCCGCACTGGATCTCACCGCCGGCCGCCGTGGACCTTTCCCGGCCAGGCCGAGCTCGCCTTTACCACCGTCGCGCTCGCGCGCACGTCTGCGGCCACTCAGCCAAGCGCTCGCGCACGCACAACCCTTCTTCCCCTCTCTCTCCGGCGCTCCGCCGCTCTCCGGCGAGCCCTCGCCGCCGCCTCGACCTTTCCCCTCGTCGACGTCAAGCGCAGGAAGACGCGCCTTCGCGCGTAGTTCGTGTAGGTCAGCCCCGTGTCGCCACCCGCCCTCCGCAGCTCGTCGCAGCACGCCGCCGGCGATACGCCGCCGCGCGCAGCCGCCTCTCCGTCGCGCCGCGTCAGTGACCGACGTGGCAGCCACGTCGGCACGCGGGCCCGCGACGACCCGGTCATCACCGCCACGCGGTGCGCCCGGCGCACGGTGGACCGCAGGCACTTGCCCCTCGGTCCACAATGTGCATGGACCAAGTCCACAGCACAGTGCCGCCACTGTGCACCGGCCCCAGTGGCCCACATGTCAGCCTCACACCCGGCTGGAAATTGCTAGGCACACCCAAACATCATACACATAAATCAATTTCGACCACATTTCCAATATCAGAAAAATCCCCAAAAATCCCCAAAAATCCTATATTCCCTTCTAACCATTTTGCAACCTTTGTTACCCTCTGGAAAATTAGGATGATGGTTATACTTAATTAAGTTAACCAAATCCTGATCAATTTCCTTTCTTTTACTTAAAAATCAATATCTTCATCATTCTAACTCCAATTTTGGCGAAACCTACGCCAAAATTCATCTAAAATCCTACTCTATCCAATGCCACCAGAACCAACTCCCCTCTGATTTTATTGGGATTTTCATTTGATTTATTGCATGTTAATTTGTTTACGAGCGGTAGATTTATCTTTTGTCAACTCGATAGATAATCAAGACGAAGAGGCTGAGGACCCTGATTTCGAGGACTTAGAAGAGGAAGAGCTTGACGAAGGCAAGTCTAACTCCCTTTGATCATATTGATCCTATGATTGCAAAATAATCCTATCTAGAGCCTGTTTTCAAATAAATTGCATGATATTTAAAGGTGATTTAAATGCTAGAATGTCCTAAGTATTACTTTGATTGCCATGCCTTGAATCTTCATTATCCTTACTCCTTGTTAACCCTAGGAACCAACATCATTAAATTGCCTAATGATATGTTGGATTGCTTGCTGCTTAGGACTATCACCATGTGTTTAAATTAATCTTGCTCACATGATTTTCGTGTAAAATGTGTGTGTCTCTTGGTGGTGTGTGTAAATGTGAAAATTGGATGGTTTAATGATAAGTGCAACCCTAGTGGGGGATTTTTGGCGGGACCAGGCGAGGTAGTCCTCAGTGGGGAGGCTATCTCTGGGACGCCTTTCCTCGTGAGGATTGGCTATTGAAGATGCCTGGTTCGGTCGTATAAGGACCGGTTCTTGTGCCGCCTTTGCCTAGCACTTTACGCGCATCCACAAGCCATGAATGGGCATGGGATTGGAACCACACCCTACTAGTACTCACCCGGTACCCCCCCCCCCCCCCCCCGGAGGCAGGAGATTGCAACGGAATCCCAGGAGAAGACTCGTTCGTTGGTGGGTGTTCGAGATCCGGCATTTGTGAATCTGGCCATATTACTGAATTATGAAGCCCCTGGTGATGTCCGTGGGGGATGCCGTGGTGGTACCAGGTAGGTACGGGACCTTTAGTGGGACAGTCCAAACTATGACGATAGGATGGACTAGACCACCTTGTGGATAAAGTTGTGCACCCTCTGCCGAAGTTATGAATCTATCCGGATAGCCGTGTTCCACGGTATTGGGCAACGTGAAAGCATTGGCCACACTATGATTAGACTTTCCGCGTGAGTATCCTTGGTGTGTTTTTGGAAAACGCCGGTTTGGAGCCGTGTGCTGGTTGTTGGCCAGTGATAAAATATGAGGAACTGGCGGGATGGATTGCATCTCCCCCAAGGCCGCCCAACCCCACTAATCTCTACAGATATTTTGATTAGAATTGCGAAATGTTTTGTTTTCAAAACAACTTTGCACAAACTTGGCTTTCTCGCCTTGGCAATAAAACCCAGCCTATCCTTTGCAAACCCCTTGTATAATCTTATCCCTCGTGTTAAGCTTGCTGAGTACCTTATGTACTCACCCTTGCTTAAATCATTCAGAAGATGAGCCCGACTATGACTTTCAAACTGATGGTGATGAAGAGTGAAGATTGGCCTACACCCAAGTAGTGCCTGTAGAAGTGAAGCCCTGTCGTCTTCCGCTAGATTAAGTGTTAGCCCGACTGCTGCGTCAGTCGTTAGGCGTGATGCCTATGTGTGCTGAGGCCGTTCGCCTCGATTTGTACGAAGACCTTTGTGTAATAAAAGGCTTGTATGAGACTTGGTAATATAAATAAAGTATTAGCTGTAAAACATTCTGTGAAAGTGTCGTATCAGCTACTGATCTAGAGACTGATACGGGGAACACTAAGTACTTCAGAAATGGGGTACGACAAAAATTTTGCAAATATTGGCTTAGGTGGGTAGTGATTAAAACTTGTTGATGGAATTTTGTGCTACTTTTTTCATAACGATAATGATTAGTAATTTTTAAACATGTTAAGACTATTTTAGACTATTTGTTTTATAATGGGAGTGGAGGGTATATTTTTCTCTCTTTTTGGTCTGATTATTCGGTAATTTTTAGTTCTGAACAGCGAACATGGTGTTTTTTTCTTGACTAAATATTAGATTAATGTAGACACATATCCCTCATTATCCAAATATAAAAGAAAAAATTTATTCTGAATCCTGTTTCAATCCATTGTCTGAATTTTCTCTGCGCACAGTTACTACGGCGAGACAGCAACGCACAGGTGACGGCCCAGCAACAATGACGTGCGGCACGGGCGCACGATAGACTAGGGCCGAAAAGGAGAGGCCCACAGTGGTGCTCTTGTCTGGGGAAAGATGAGACAACTTTGACTGTGAATAGCAACATCTGCTGATGTTTCACGTCAAAAAAAAATATTAAAAAGAATCTGCTGATGCACTGGCCAGTGAACCAGCGACTGCGCCAAGGGCTGCTGCTTCGGAGCACTTGCCGCTCTCCATGCCATCGCCATGTCAAGCACTCAAGCCAGCATTTCAAGCAGGCATCCTAAAGAAGCATCATAGGTAAGGTAAAACTAAAACTCTCTCGCTTGAGTCTCTAGTGACCTTTTTCTCGGTGCCTCACGGGGTGAATCGTTGAAACATCATCTGCATCTGTCCTTCGATATGATGCAACCGATCTTCAGGACGACTCAAATATGCGTTTCTGTTTTTTTTTTTCCTTCTTTTTTGAGCAATCAAATACTATGTATTTCTGATAATTATCTATCTCTGCAAGCGCGTATAATGAAGGCGTTTCTACCATTCACCTGACTTTCTTTTGGTCTAGTGGTTTATTTTACTGCTAATCTACTAGAGCTCAGAAAAATGCTTTTGCAGTCATTTGTTCATGTGCTCAGTGATTTCATAGCCTATGAACTTTGCCAGTCGTAACATTCTTTTATTCAAGTAGATGTTTCTTAAGAAAGGTACAATGACAAGTCAGAACTAACATAGACACTCAGAAAGGATGCAATTCGTCACTCAACCTAATTGACAATTTTCTTAACATCCTCCAAGAATTGCACAAATGACGCCTGTGATGAGCCCCCGTCCTCCAGTGCCTCCGCTGCTTCTTTTTTCAGCCCCGCTGCTCGCTTTGTAAGCTCCCTCCCCTTCTCAGACTCTATCACCAACCTCACCTTCGCCTCCACTTCCTCGGCCTTGACAAAACCTGTGTTGTACCCCGCAATCTCCACTGCGACGCCCATGTCCTCTGTCATGAACACCTTGTTCATCTTTTGCTCAGAGCGTAGTGGCCAACACAACATCGGTACGCCTGCCATGATACTTTCCAGTGCGGAGTTCCATCCACAGTGAGTCACGAAAGCACCGACCGCCAAGTGGTTGAGTACTTCCACCTGCGGCACCCACGATTTGAGAACGAGGCCTCGGTCCTTGGTCCGCTCCAAGAACCCTTCTGGCAGGAGCTCATGGAAGTCCGGCTCGGAGCGTTGCTCCAAGAATCTCTTCAGTTCATCGGTGCCGGCCGGTGCGCGCACAATCCACAAAAACCGTTGCCTGGACTTCTCCAAGCCAACGGCGATCTCCTTCAGCTGCTCTTTTGAAAGCGCCCCTTTGCTCCCCCAACTAAGGAACACGACGCTTCGCTCCGGCTGCGCGTCAAGCCACTCGAGGCACTCATGCCTCTCTGCTTTCACTTGATTCGGTGCGACCTTGTCAACCAATGGCCCGATGCAATATATCTGAGGCAACACCCGGCCGGGGACACATAGAGGATCCCTGAACGCCTCCACGGCCCGGCTCTCCAAGGACTCGAAGGTGTTGATTAGAATACCATGGGTTTCCGTGTTGCGCTTCCAGATGGTCATCATGGCCTTGCACACCTCGTTCTCCGGATGCTCGAGCAATTCCTTGATGAGATGCGACGCCGGCATCGGCGGCGCCCCGAGGAACTCGAGTGGCGTGTCCCCGAGTTCCTTCAAGCCAGTTTGCCTACTGGAAAGCAGAGTCATCAGCTGGGTTAGGACGGCCAGAACTCCGGCGCCTGATGTGAAGAACGAGTAGACGGGTAGGTCCAGCTTCGTGGCGACGTCGATGGCGTGGACACAGAACATGTCGACGACGAGGGAGTGCAGACGCTCCCTCGGGATGGTGCGCAGGAAGCTCTCGAGGTACTCGTTGTATTGGATCATCATATCCAGCTTGAGGAGGAAAGGGTGTTTGGTGGAAGTGGCAAAGTCAGGGGGTGGGATCTTTGGGAGGACATGGAAGGAGATGGACGGGTTGGAGGCGACGATGCTCTCGATGAAGCTGGTGTTGGAGTCGGTCCCCTTGACGGGCGGCTCGAGGAGCACCATGGCGACGTCGTAGCCGTGCTCGAGGAACACCTTGGCGAGCTGTGTCATGGGACCAAGGTGGCCGACGCCGTCGGGAGGGTACAGAACGACGGTCTGCTTCATGGCTCCTCCGTTGTGCATGTAATCGGTGGGTAATCGATCAACTACGGCGAGCAGGACGGAAAAGCAGAGCAGTTGTGGCTTTGCTCTTGTGGAATCTTGAGAGGTCCTGGGGAAATTGCTGCGAAGCGCGACTTTTATGGTTGGACGCTTGTGCCGTGCCTCAGCCGAAGCTGACTTGTGTATTATTGTCCTAGACTCCTGGTGGTCAAAGAAAGAGATTTTTTTTTTTAGTTACACTATAAAGGTGATTTGGAGATCTTGCCATCTTGTGAGAAATGGTGAAGTGGGAGGATGCTTCCTAGTAGTCTGCTTGGATTTGGATAACCTACTAGAAAGATGACGCTGCCTTGCAGCGCCTGATTGCCCCTTGTTCTGTCTCAATCGTTTATTGCCAATTACCAAAAAAAAAAAAACAAAGTTTCAGGTTTAGCATACTTAGAAAAAAATTAAGGCGATTGAGGAATAAATGTGTTTAAGAAGCAAGGTTAACTGACCAGTCATATGAAGCAGTGTATGTCTAATTCTGATTGAATCATTCATAGACTCCCACAACTTACAGATAAGACTTCCAAGGGACATCCTCCTTGCTCTTACAAGATGTTCAGGAGACGACTACCGATTGAACTCAGGTATAATTGATTGGTACCTGCATAATGAACAGCTCGTAATGAATTATGGAATGAGGTGTCAATCGGAAATAAGATGATGGAAATTTTCAGATTTAGACATTGTTCCTAGACAATTTAGGTTTGTACATCTGCATATTCTAAGTAACAGCATATGTCAAAAAGAGATGAAACAAACGATGCTAGATTTTCTAGTCCCTAGAAGATAAAAAAAAAGGCATGGCTACTAGCAGGACCTTGCATCTTTACCCTTGAGACAGTAGCAATACATGACTTGAAAAATAATTCTTTTTTCCAGAGCATATCTGGTCCCATTAAACTATTTTGTGATACATCTCAGAATAATTGACGCTTTTGACTTTCAGACATTACGTTTGATCGCTCGTTTTATTCAATTTTTTTGTATAAGTACTAAAACAAACATGTAATGATTAAAGTATTGTTAATGATAAAACAAGTTATAAAAAATAAATAATACTTGCATCAAATTTTTGAATAAGACGGACAGTCAAACGTGATGTCTGAAAGTCGAAAACGTTAATTATTCTGGGATTGAGGGAGTAAGTTTTAAGCAATCTCACAAATAGAAATAGCATTGCAAAAGGTTAGATGAGTGAGAAAAATATGATAGAACAACTATGCAAGAAAATTCTCTAACGTGTTGTGGGACATGATATAATTTTTTTTTAACATCATATTGAAAACTGAAACATCTGAACACAGATCTATGGATATCATAGGTAAGCAACAGATTGAGTAATGTGAACTTTGTGTTCACTTAAAACAGACCAGAACTGTGTATGATAGTATAGAAAAACTCTGAAAATGTGAAGTTCTTTTTTTTTTTGGAGGTGAACTACGACGGGCAAGTTTTTCTATATATGCCAATTCCTGATGCCACTTTAAGCATAAATTTTCATGTCAAGATAGCTAGGAGAGAATCACTAATTGATTTGGATTTGCTTTCGCATGACAAGGAAGGACCAGAATTGACTGTAGATGAAATAAAATCAATTCAATTGAGTCAGGACTTTCTCAACAACAATAGAAATTGGTCCTGCATTTGGAGATGTAAGTTGTAACGCTCACCACACTTCGGAGGTCTGGCTTTATCGGATGAAAACAAAGCCACATTCTTGAGACTTTTTTTTTTGAATTGACATTCTTCAGACATTGCAAGGGATCAATCAAACATTCTTGAGAATGGAGTCAGGACCCTCTCCACTCTTTGGGGGCACTATCAGATGAAAAGAAGTACTGCACATTCTTCAGACAAAGCAAGGGATAGTAGAAGGAGCGAGTTGTGGGAAGTAATCTAACAAAAGAGATAACCAAAATGATATTGCGAGCATGAGTAGAGACTACAATGCTTCATGGATCACTTAAATAGAAAGAAATGAGACATCAACCATTCCTTTGCGTGCCTACATTTCTTTGAGGATTTGGACGCTCCGCGCAACATGAGCCCCATTCAGGAATGGACAACGTTGTCGAGATCCTTCAAGAATTGCACAAAAGCAGCATGAGACGAGCCCCCTTCTTTGAGCGCCTCGGCCCCTGCATGCTTCGCCGCCGCCACCCGCTCTCGGAGCATCTTCCCGCCCTCGGACTCCATCACCCACCTGACCTTGGTCTCCACCTCCTCCGCCGTGACCAGCTCCCCGTCGTATCCCCTCATCTCCACCCCAAGCTTCATCTCCTCCACGATGAACTCCTTGTTCAGTCTCTGCTCCGCGTAGAGCGGCCAGCACAGCAGCGGCAGGCCAGCCGTGACGCCCTCCAGCGTCGAGTTCCACCCGCAGTGCGTCACGAACGCGCCGGTGGCCCTGTGCTGCAGCACGTCCACCTGCGGCGCCCACGACTTGACCACGAGGCCTCTGTCCTTGGTCCGTTCCAAGAACCCGCCCGGAAGGAGCGCGTCGAGGTCCGGCTCCGGGAGGGGGTCGCCAAACTTGTGGTCGTCGCTCTTCGGGCTCCGTACCACCCATAGAAACCTGTGCCCCGACTTCTCCAAGCCAATGGCGATCTCCTCGAGCTGATTCTTGGGGAACGAGCCCATGCTCCCGAACGCGAGGAACACGACGCTTTGGTCCGGCTGCTCGTCCAGCCACCGGAGGCACTCGTGCTCTGCTTGTTCTCCGCCGCCTCCTCCCGAGACCAACGGCCCGATGCAGTAGACCGGCGGCGTGGCGTTGTTGGGGACGCACAGCCCGTCTCTCAGAGCGCGCACCGCGCTGGGCTCCAGCGACTCGAAGGTGTTGATGAGGATCCCCTTGGCCTCCGTCATCCGCTCGAACATGCGGAGGATGGACTTGCCTCCCTCGCTGTCATTGGAACACTCCAACGGCAGATCCGATGCTTTCAAGGGAGGAGCACCGGGAAAGGAAAGCACGGAGTCGCCGAGCTCCACGAAGCTCGTGCTCATGCTGGCTCGAAGGCTGGGCAGGTTGAGGAAGACGGCCAGGTCCCCGGCGCCCGACGCGTACGAGGTGTAGGCCGGCAGCTTGAGCTCGGCCGCGACGTCGAAGGCGTCCCCGCAGAACATGTCGAGGACGAGCGCGTTGACGGAGGGCAGCGAGCCGAGGAAGTCTCGGAGAGGCGCGTTCATGGCGGTGAGGAAGTGGAACATCTTGGCGATGACGTCGGAGCTGGTCGAGTCGGCCGGAGAAGAAGGCGGCGGCGGCGGCGGGAGGACGTGGAAAGTGACAGACGGGTTCGAGGCCGTGGCGCGGGCGACCACGGCGGAGAAGTCGTCGGACTTGAAGGGCGGCTCGACGAGCGCGACGATGACGGCGACGCCGTGCTGGACGAACACCTTGGCTAGCTGGACCATCGGCGTCAGGTGGCCGACGCCGAGGCCCGGGTACAGAACCACGGTCTTCTTCATCGCTGCGTTGCAGCACTACGGCGGCAACGTGAATTTGCGTTGGTGTTTCTCGTGGCGGAAACGCTTCAGTGAATTGGCGAGCGGCTGTGTTTGCTCTCGACCAGCATGTATTTGCCTCTGCCTTATCACGAATGGTCCCGCGTAACATGATCTAGTTGGGATTGCTGTGGTAAATAGTACTCAGACAAGGAGTGGTGCCCTGCCGGTTGTGATGGTGGCCAGAGAAAAGGAGGGGTACATGTGGCTGAGCTGCCACCGTACAAATAATTACAACGTCACCCGTGCTATGATTTAAGTGGACATTATTTGCTGAGGCTGCCCGCACCGGTACCCGGTACCGCTTCCTTCAGTAAGCTTTAGAGTAAAAAAACGCTGCACTGGGACACTGTAAAGCTTCCGCTACGGAAGCGGAAGTCCCCGGTTCCGCTACTCCTCGCGGTCTCCGCGGAGGTCCGCTATCGGGCGTGGGGCCCGCGGCCGTTCAACTGCATCGCCTGCGCGCTTGGGGAGGGAAAGGGGACGGAGCAGAGGATGCGACGGCGACGGCGGAGGCGCGCCGGTTCTGCACGAGCTCGTCGAGGGAGCTAGAGCGCCGCCTCGGCGAACGCAACCTCGGAGACGGCGGACGAAGACGGCGCGGGGCCGGAAGCCGCGGAGGGAGACGGCGTGGCCGGGGTGCGCGGGGTCGAGGGAGCCGAGGCGCGGGTGGAGAGGCGACGGAGGCCCGCGGCGTGGGACGAAGGACGCGGGAGGCCCTCGCCGTTGAATGCGCTGGTGCTGCTCGATCCACCGGAGGGACGAGCGGATCTGCGTCAAGGTGCGCCGGGTCTGCCGCCCCGTCCGCCGCCGTCCGCGTTCTGTCCTGCGCGTGGTCGCCGCAGCCCAGCAGGAAGGGGTGGCGGAGGAAGAGGGGGGGACGGCTGCGTCATGGCGGCGAAAGAAGGTGGTAGAAGGCTGCGGGGTGGCGGAGGAATAGGAGAATCAGCCGGCGCCGGGAAGATTGTAGAAGGTGGCCGGCGGAGACGGGGAGGAAGAAATATCCTAGCATTTTTGCAAATTCGTCCTTGTATAGATTTGTATTTTTTAATGAATTTTCTGTGTCTTGGATTTTTATAAAAGACTCCTGCAATTTATTGGTATTCAAAATACCCATTATAAATGATTGTATTATGAAGAAATATGTTTGTTAAAATGAGATGGTAGTTGGAGATGGTTGAATAAAATATGTGGTAGTTAGGATAGAGGAAGAGTATAGAGGAACCATAGGTGCAGAGAAAATTGGTATAGAGGAAAGAATCTTGATGACCAAAATAGAATATTCATTTTAAAAGAAACATATAAAGAAACATAAGTGCGGAGAAGCTGAAGCTAGCTTCGGAGTGGGCGAATGGCCGCAAACGTAACCTCACGACCCATGTCCTTCTCATCATCATCATCGACTTCTTTTGGCCACACGAGTGACTGCGGGTCTGGTTCGGCTCATTCTATCAAACGAGAGCATGCGCTATGTAACATGCAACCATTGAATGTGAATTGAGATGCGTACATTTGCCTCCCATGCAGCCTTGCTGGTCCGCAGCCTACCACAGTAGCCGCCAGCACAACTGAGAGTACGCACCCGAGCGTCGCCTTTATCCGCTCTGAGCATTGCGCCGTCATGGCGTCATGCCAGGACAAAGATTTTTTTTTATTACACAGTACAAGTTAGATACTCACAACGTATTTTTAAAAATTGAGCTAACAAATTTTCAAAATTAACGAAATCATCACTAGGGCCTCTCTGTCGACGGCCACGTGGCCTACCGCTGAAAGCACAAAGCCGTTAAGTCCTAGAAAATTCGCTCAACAGGGAACCGAACCTAAGACTTCAAAAATGCTACGGATGCCTTAACCACTAGGCCAAAACCCTTTTCACGCTAACACAAACAGTTTGAGAGTGGGTTTTCTACTAATCTTAGAGATATGAAAATTGTGAGTGAAACATGAGGCAAGCATATGAGTAAGAGCAGAGTGGATAAGGTAAACCAGAAATAATGTTACTAACATGTTCTACGCACAATTATGAGAGCAAAATTTGAGAGCTTGGTTGGAGATAATAATGATTTTTTTTATAAAAAAGAATGTGTATTAATATTTGAGCTTCTGTATCGACAATACATGTAGTTTTCTATTATTAGACGAAAGTCTGGTAAGACTAGCAAACTGGAACTGGAAAGAGCAAAACACTTATTACACCGCAAAGTGTGAATCAAGTACACTTAGAACTAGAAAAAGCAAAACACTATTTGGGGTCTATTATTGTACGACCAACTTTTTTTTTGCAAAAAAATCTCAATAACAATCATCTCAAGCACATGACAGTCCCAATTTTTTTGGGTCTTTCTTTCTCCTTTGGCATGAGTGTCCAAAAAAAAATCCTGTGTGTTGCTCGGAACGTCACTTGCATAGAAGAAGAAGCTTGTGTATTGTTAAAGATCTCATCATTTCTGCTGAGCGATATGGCCCAACACATAGCAGGTGCTCCTACCAAAGCTTGGTATTTTAGTTTCCTATCTGCCTCTTGTAACCAATCATTAAACATGTGGTTTGTGTTTAATGAAGGAGATATATTGAAAGAAACTTGTGCCAATCTCCAAATAAAATTAGCATTTTTGACAATCGAAGAAAAGATATTGGATTGTTTCGTTCATGTTACAACGACAACATTTAACAATTCCCTTCCACCGCCTCTTTGGTAGATTGTCCTTATAGTGAGAGTAACTCCTTTAATCATATAGCGCAAAAGCACAATAGTGGTCATGCCTTGATGCCACCAAACCACTAGGATCAGCTACAGGTATGGGACGAAACTCAATAATTGAATACAATTAGACAAATTATTATTATTATTATTATTGTTGTTGTTGTTGTTGTTGTTGTTATTATTATTATTATTATTATTATTATTATTATCACAAGGTGACCACGCTCAGGCACTGCAAAAATACATAGTTGGCTCAGACTTTGGCATTTGTAGGCCTAGCGAGTTGGGCCAAAAGTCTGTCGAGTAGACCTGATAGGTTCCCTGGTTATGCAATCTTCCTTTTTGTTCCCTTATTAAAAGGAAATAAAACATTTTGGACATGGAAAGATTGATAGTCCAAGACCACGCAAGCATTGACAATCATGTGTTGTGAATGGTACTGGTAGTAGCTCACTGAGGAAGTTTCTATGTTTCCTCCCTGATGTGACAGACGAAACCGTGACACAAAAGGTATCCGGAGAAAGCAAAGAAGAAGCGAAGCCGCCTTGCTACACGTCCAAGACCACCAACAGATCGACGAAGCTATTGGCCCGTTTGCCACCTCCAACACATCAGCACAGAGCGAGATCACGGACAGCCAACAGCCATGGCGATGGTCATCGTTGGTGCGTCACCCGCCGCGACACCATGGATGAGCTTGCTCTTCGCGCTCGGGGCCCTGGCTGCTCTGTGGTGGGCGTGGCGCTCCCTGGAGCGGACCTTGCTTCGCCCTCGGAGGCTGGGCCGCGCCCTGCGCGCGCAGGGCCTCCGCGGCACCGCGTACCGCTTCCCGTCCGGCGACATGAAGGAGTTCGTCCGGCTCTCCGTGCCAGCATGCTCCCAGCCCATGGCGTTGCGGTCGCACGCCATCGCACCATGAGCGGTGCCCTTTGACCGCAGTATCATCAGGCAACATGGTACGAGTAGTTAGTTCGTTTTACATTACATTAATCCTGTCATTAGCTCGTTTTGGGCTTTGCTCGAGGTGGTGGTCACCCAAAAAAAAATGGACAGGTAACGTCGCCGTGACCTGGTTCGGGCCGGAGCCAAGAGTGATCGTGAACGACCCCAAACTGCTGTGCGAGAGATCCTGACGAACACGCATGGCCACTTCGGGAAGCAGAGGTCCACCGCTTGGGTCGAGAGGCTGTTGGCTAACGGGCTCACGACACACCAAGGCGAGAAATGGGTGGTTCACCGGAGGATCATCAACCATGCCTTCCATTTCGAGAAGTTGAAGGTCAGTCCCCAAATCGGCACCCGCTTGAATTGTTCAATTCGTTACCCTGATCCTGCCATGTTTGGAACATACTGTTCCTTACTGAATTCCTTCCGTCTTTGAACTGTATCACACGTATATAGTACCTGTGAATTTATACAGTATACAGCCAAATATAAACTAAAAGTTATGTGATATTCCTTTGAAAAAGAAAAGTTTAGGTTCGACCAAAAAAAAAAAGAGAAAGGTTTATGTCTCAAGTTTACATATTTCTAAAAGCAAACTGGATGTTTCGGCAGAGGATGCTGTTGGCTTTTGCTGCGTGTTCCAGTGAGCTGATACGTAGATGGCATGACTCAGTTGGGTCAGATGGTGTGGAGGAGATAGATGTCTGGCCAGAGTTTCAGAACCTCAGCGGCGACGTCATCTCGCGTGCAGCATTCGGAAGCAGCTTCAGTGAAGGGAGAAGGATCTTCCAGTTGCAATCACAGCAGGCACAGAATGCTGTCCAGATGGTCAATCTAATGTACATCCCAGGTTACAGGTGAGTTCATATACCTTTCGGATTACTTAATCAGGGCTGTGTCTCAGATATTTTTTTCGAACATTGAGGGCTGTGTCTCAGATTACATAGAACTTTAACAACCATCTACTAGTACTCCAACCAATTTGAAAGATACCACAAATAAATAGCAACTGAAGACTAAAGAAGAAGAATGGTGGGCATGTACATCATGAGACTGAAAATCATCAGACGGCTCAGTTGATGGCCATGCTGGTTTCCCTTTCACTTAATTTCTCAATAAATCTGTAAATAGACCGTACTGATCTCTAGTTACAGAAATTTTGCAAACACAAAAGGCAGATATTCAGCCTTCCATACTAGTATAAAAAATGAAGACATGTGATGATTTCGTTACGCAGATTCCTACCAACAAGGCTAAATAAGAGGATGAAGGCAAATGCGCGTGAGGTAGAAGAGCTTCTGAAAGGCATAATCAAAAAGAGGGAGAAGGCAATGAAAGATGGTCTTGTCAACAATGACGATCTACTAGGATTATTACTAGAGTCAAACGTTAAAGAAAGCCAAGAGAGTGGAAGCTCGAAGCCAATGATGACCACACAGGACATAATTGGGGAGCTGAAACTATTCTACTTCGCCGGAATGGAGACAACCGCGGTGCTTCTGACATGGACAATGGTCGTGCTAAGCATGCATCCTGAGTGGCAGGATCGTGCGAGGGCGGAGGTTCTTCACATCTTTGGGAAGAATCAGCCGGACTCCGAGGGCATAAATAAGCTCAAAATTGTGAGACCAAAACTTAATCAGCTGTGAGTATTGTAAGCATTTTATTGAGTTACAATAGCTTTACCTCTTGTGTTGCAGGTCACAATGATATTACATGAGGTTCTTCGGCTCTACCCACCGATCCTACTACTTAGTCGGGAGACTTATCAAGAGACAGAGCTTGGAGGTATCAAGTATCCACCTGGTGTTACACTTTCACTGCCAATTGTGTGCATTCACCACGATCCAGATGTTTGGGGAGAAGATGCCGATGAGTTCAAGCCAGAAAGTGAGAAAGGTTTGCAGAGGGCGTATCCAAGGCATCCAAGGGTGTGCCGGCTTTCTTCCCGTTTGGGTGGGGGCCACGGATATGTATTGGTCAGAATTTTGCCTTGTTGGAGGCAAAGATCGGATTGACCATGATCCTGCAACACTTTATGTTTGAGCTCTCCCCGTCTTACTCGCATGCACCGTGTCCTGTATCCACTTTGCAGCCACAATATGGGGCGCAGATTAAGCTCAAGAAACTCTAATGCTTTTACTAGGAACCCAAGTGAATCATGGGTATAAGAGTGATTGGGGGAGGGAGCAAAACAAATGTATTGTTTTGCGGTTTTTTTCACAAAAAAAATACTAGTATGGTGGTAATCATGATAAGCAGGCCCGCACATTTGAGCGGCTAGTAGTTGATTGCTTTCATAAAGATGATAGTATACAATTTATAAAGTTGTATGTAGGTATTTTGTGATATTTTGTAATAAGTTTGCATATGCTCTCTCTGTCACACCCCAAAATTTCTATTTTGGGATGTGAACCGTTTTTTAACTTTAAATGCCAATTTTCAATATTTTGAATGGTTTTTCTTAATTTTTATTCAAATTGAATTTATATTTGTCTTGTCAAATGTTTACCGCACATGAATTATTTTATTTTTAGTTCAAAGATTTATTTAAAATGTTTTGATTACGAAAATATTTAAATAGGCAAATATTAGTTTGTCTTAAAACTTTGAAAATGTTTGTCTTGAATTGTTTTCTATAAAATGGTTTGAGTCTTTTTATTCTTTTACAAACCCGAAAAATAAATAAAACAATACCCTTATTAAATGGACCTCGAGCCGGCATAAATCTTGTCGAAATATCCCACCTGAACTTTCTCATTCTCTCTTTGTTTCTTTCTTTCATTTTTTCCCAAGCATTTCTTTTATCTCCATGATCTGCAACCTAGGTAGGTGCACTGAACGTTTCCTGCATTGGCTCCACGTTCCATTCCTCTCTCCTTGATCTCTCTTTTATTCCCCATGACTAAACAGCAGCAGCGCACTAGCAAAGGACCGCCACAGCGCCGCACAGTCAGCTCCCATTTCGTGTACAATAAAATCTGCGCCCACACCCCAGCAAGCATCAAAACCATACCCACTTCACTCCCCATCAATTACCATCAAAAAGATAAGAAAAATGCTGTTGTAATGGTCATTACGCGAGCTCCTTCATGGCTGGCAGTTTCGCCTCATGCCCTGACCCTTCCTCTCCTTTTCTAGGCCTGTAAAGTCACACCAGGACGCCCCTTGGCCTGCTTGGCGACCCCTCCTACCTCTCCTCATTCCATTCCATCCAATAGCCACGAATTGATCTTCTTCGTTCTGCTGCGATCAGCTGCGACGCCCCCGATTGGCATCTCCGTTCCCGATGATTCAACCAGCGAATTGCCACCAAATTTGACCAGGTGATTCTCCTCTTTGTCCTTTATGTCATATCCGAAGATCAGGGCCAGTAGAGCTTCGATGCAACCGGAATCTGATTCGCCATCATCTCTGCCTGTCTGTTCACGTCCAGCCGCGACGACCTCCGTTGGCATCAACGTTCCCGGCGATCCTTACAGCCAAATGTCATCAAAATTTACCAGGACGTGCGCCCCTTCGTTCTCTACAACATATCCAAATATCCGTCCCAAAGGAGTCCCGACGCGACCAGGGTTCACATCGCCATGCCCCTTACTCCCTGTGCCTGACGTGCCCAGGGCGCACGACGGTAATTCTCTCCCTCGTTCTCCTCAATCCAGATGCTTCCTCGATGTCCTTTCCATACCATGTTGTGTCCCATAAAGTTATGTTTGTTGTCACATGATCTTTCACCAGGATCGACATTGTTGTTTCCAGGAACGCGATTTCCTTGATCAACTGCCGCTGTGCTCTGTTCCAAGCAACCACCAGTCGTGTCCCCGTTCCCGCTGTTCGATGCAACCAAATGCCGTGATTTTAGACCAGCCTATCTCCAGTGTCGCCTCCAACATACTCAAGAAACAGTTCCCCTAAAACATTACCATGTACGGCAAAATTGAGGCCGCCATGACCGCCGTCTTGTGTCTGCTCGCGTTCAGGTCATGCAACTGCAATTCTGTCCTTGCTGTGCTGAATCCATTTGTTCAGTTAATGTAATGACCAATCCTTGTTGTGCTCCACAGAACTTTACTCGTCTTCACAAGAGAGATCACTGAGATTGGACTCGAAGCCACCATGAACGCAGTCGGCGTATATGTTGTCCACTACACTCAACGGGCCGTGCTCTGCCCATCTCTCCAAACAAATGCATCCCTGTGTTGGTAAAGATCGCAGAAAAACTCAGTCGTGTTATTTTCTTTAGGTTGTATCTTGCAGCTCTGAGCACAATAGCCCATGTTTAACTGAATGTAGCTCTTTGTTAGTCCTTTCAAATCCAAGCCCATTTCAGCACGTTCAGTCAATCTCCAACAAACAAAAATTCATTTGTTCCATATACATCTGTCCTGTTCTTGCCCATTGAAATTACACCTCGAACAACCCTTTTCATTCAGTTTAGTGCATTCTGTATACACACTTCCCCAAAGCATGCAGCAAAACATTGGGAACACGTTTATCTTGTTCATGTTGTCTGTTCACAGCTGTGCTAACCACCCATAGTGCAGTTTTTATCTAAGCTTAATCCTAAACCTTTGTTTAATCATATCTTTTCATCTGTAAGTCCGAATTAAGTGATTCTTGCGCCCAAATTCTTGTTAGAACCTAACCTATGCAACCATAGCCCTTGTAAACAATGTTCTTATTGTTTTCTTCCCTGTATTATGAATTTATTGTATGCTTGTTTTTCATGTTTGCGCGAATAGGGTAATACGCTCGGGAATTGCACAAATATCATGAAGATCAAGATTTGTACTCACTGAGCAACAATACTATCAAACAGGCAAGTGTCCTTGACCATTTTGTGCCTATTTTATAAATTCTTTGTTTGCCAACCTGCATGCTTGAGTCAATGAATGCGAACCTATATGTAGGATTTACTAGAATTTCCATATCATTCCTTGTCGCTCTAGTTTCCTTTACCTGTTTATGGGTAGAATTGCTTAGCCTTGCTTTGAGTTGGGTTTGGGTATGATGTTAACTTGACTAATTGAACTTCCGTCACATGAGGGTTGAATGGGTAATATCTTTAGCAACATGACTGGAGATAGGGATTTGGGTGATTGTGGTTTGGGGGCTGTGCTGGGGTTACCGGCAGCTCGGGGACTGTGCAGGGGTTACCGGCAGTCCCTTGGTTTTGTTGATCACCTAAATCTAAGGACCGGTTCGTGGAGCGACCACCCATGAAAACCGTACAACCACGAGTCCAAGAATGGGCGCGGCCTGGCGTATTACATTGTGGAGACCAGTTTTGTGCGTGCCAAACGGCGGTGCGAGGAAGGCGGGTATGCTGGAATCGTCGGGAGAGAGATGTGTGGGGACAGGAGAATTACTCCTCGGAACCATCTGGCACAAGAGGGGGCCTCTAGGGGTCAAGGGTATACTTCCCCTATCGGTGGAACCTTAGTGGGCACGTACAAGCTGGAGGAAGCTCTGGAAAAGCCTTGTTGTGATCTCCTGGCCGCACACCTAAGGAAGTGTGCATGTGCTTGGCCGGCATGGCATAAAGGAGACTTTAGTCCACCTGGCAACAGGGGACGGAATCACAGCTCGTGGGGAAATGTGTACAACCTCTACAGAGTGAAAACTGTCATGACAGCCGTGCTCACGGTCAAGAGCAGCATGGACCCTCACACGATTAGTTGGGAATGGTTGGATGGGAAATCACAGTGGGGTAACTGTGATTGGGTACAGGTGGAGTAACCTGTAGAGACGTACAGGGTGGTTGGAACCCTTAATTTTGGTAAGGTGGAGTAACCTTGGCCGTTTGGAGATATATATCACCTAGTAAATAGGAGTTGCTTTTATTAAATATTTTACTTAACTGCATTTATGCAAATGAGCCCCTGTTAGCCTTTCTTGATTTTAGCCAACATGTCATACTTTCCCCCACTTGCTGAGTACTCTATGTACTCACGCGGACCCAAAACCACCTTTTGTTTGTTGCTCAGTGAATGAAGACATCAAGGAGTACTTGAAGCTGGAGAAGCGGTGTTCTAGGCATGCGATCTTCCGGTCGACTTCCTGTGGAGTTGAAGAAGGACGCCGACGCTTTAGATTTATTTCCGCTGCAATGTAATCTTTTCTTTTAGACCGCTTGGTCATTCTTGTAACAATGTTATCGAATTAATAAAGATATTATTCTTTTATCACATATATTGTCCTGTGTGCGTGAAAACTTGATCCTGGGCACGCATACAGATGCATTCGGTTTTGGTCGTTGAAACCGGGTGTGACACTCTCCTACGGTCATATCCCTCGTCTGCTCGTCATGACGCTCGGTTCGTTGTCACACTCATTGCCTGACTCACTTGTTTCTCGTGTTGCTCGACTAGTTTTTCTGCTTGCTCGTTATCCGTACCGCCTACTCATCGTCTCATCGTGCAAGGACTACTATCTTTACGCGTAACCTCCTTCGGCCCCCCTCGTTTTGTTACTTCTAGACTGGCCATCTTGTTGTTCAGATTGCTTGCTCGTCGTCCTGTCGTCCAAGACTTCTCACCTTCCTTGCTCATTTCTAATTTGTTTTTCGGCTTGCCCACTCATGCTTACTCTCGGCTATAGGTTGCCACCGCCAGACGCTACCTCCATTGCACCTTCGCTTGCTTGCCACCATTGATTGGTCATCTCCATAGTTTTTTTTGGCTTGCTACTCATCACGTTGCTCGGTTAATTTACATCTCAATATATAGTTATTCAGCTTGCTCGTCATCAAGAAGCTCATTGTCCCCTAGACTGCTCATCGCCGGATAACTGTTTTTTATTTTTTTATTTGAGAGCGGAGGTTGTTTGCGCATGTGTCTGTTTTTATGTGCCTACTGCCGCTGCACTACTGCTTGCTTACGCTGCTACGGTACTTGCTTGATGGATCCAAACCCCACTGAGGCTGCACGGATGATGTTCTAAAAAAAACCGCTCGGGAATTTGTGAATTACTATATTGTTGTTGAATTTGCTTACAATATATATATTCACTTACAAACCGAATATATTGAACACTAACTCGTAGTTCTTTGCCCGGCTGCCGGTTTCGATGCTGCCTTGAGCAACCCGTGGATGAAGACCTCTAGTTGTAACAGAAGGGACCAATTTCGCCACAAAAAAAAAAAAGAGTAACTGAGGGAATTATCGAAGGACGCTGGGTTGCTAGAAAAGCCTCTTCCAAATTAACTTGCACAACATTCAAATGTGAACATACGTGTGGGTGCACTTGTCTGCGAGTTTGCCACGTACCTGATTACGTCATTTTAACATCCATGCAGGGAAGTTGCTACTAGGTGCAGTTCTTTACTTGGTTGCTCTCGACGAGTTTTTCACACTGATTCAGCCATTATGATATCCATTCAAACAACAACTTTGCTACCGGGTGTTTACTGGGCCTTTGCTGTTTTCCTTCTTCACGGAACTGGCGGCCGGGGGGGGGGGGGGGGGGGGGGGGGGGGGGGGGGGGAGGACAAACGAGTAACCACGTAACCACGCAGTCTTTCCATATGTGCCACTCAACTGTTCAACGTTGCCCAGATAGAACAAGAGCTCAACTTAAATCTACAAATGCTTAGTTTCTGCTACTCGCGCGCCATCGGAGCTGGTCTGACCACGGAAGCTTCGATGATGCAAGGGACCCTCAAAGCCGGAACCATCCATGGAATGCAAGGCAGCTTCCATCTGTGAATGTGATGGAAAAAAAATGAAGGACAAGAGCCGACACATGGAGCAGTCTCCTATAAAAGCCATGTGCCGTTCGTTGTGGCCAAGCATCCAACAAAATCACAACAGCTTGATCGTTTGCAACTCGGAAGTTAGCATGGCGATCGGTGCATGGCTGGAGCTGCTCTTCGTGCTGGGAGGCGTGGTGGCCCTGTGGTTCGCCTGGCGAGCGCTGGAATGGGGCTGGCTGAGCCCGCGAAGACTGGAACGGGCCCTGAGGGCTCAGGGCCTTCGCGGCACGACATACCGCTTCCCGGACGGCGACCTGAAAGAAGAAGCGCTCCTAGTCGCGGCGGAACGAGCCAAGCCAATGCCTCTGAGGTCGCACGGCATCAGCGCTCGCCTGCAGCCACTAGTACACAACGTCGTCAAGGAACATGGTACGCCCGTTGCTCAAATTAACAGCACGTCAAACGGTTGAGAATTTTGTTAAAACTTCTTTCATGGAAAAACTTAAAGGCAGGTAAAATTTCGATGGTATGGAACGGGCCAATGCCGAGTGTGATCCTCGGTGAGCCCAAGATGGTCCGGGAAGTCCTGTCGACCCAGTTTAGGCACTTCAAGAAGTCGCTGCTGAACTACAAATTCATGAAGCTGGTCGGACTGGAGCTGCTGACCCACGAAGGCGAGAAATGGGAAGTTCATCGGAAGATCATCAGACAGGCTTTCCTTCTCGAGAAGTTGAAGGTAATGAACGATTTACTCTGACGATTGCCATACAGAGCACTTTTGGCCCCCTAACATTTTTACCGTCGCAGAAAATGGGGCCGGCGTTTATTGCCTGCACGAGCGAGCTGGTAAATAGATGGGAGAATTCGATGGGGTCTGGCAAGGAGAAGGAGATAGATGTATGGCCAGAGCTTCAGGACCTCACCGGCGACGTTATCTCGCGCGCAGCGTTTGGTAGCAGCTTAAGTGAAGGGAGGAGGATTTTCAGGATACAATCGGAGCAAGTTCAACTAGCAACTCAAATGAGCAACCTGCTGTACATCCCGGGTTATACGTACGTGAGCTCATATTATTAATTCATTAGAACCTATACATACCAATTTATCTATTCATCGTGTTTATTCAAACTTCACTTTCTCTTAAAAAAAAATCCTAGCCAAACAAGCGAATTCATCTAATTTTCCTGCCCATTCTGATATTCTTGCCTGTTCAGCTTCCTACCAACCAAGCTCAACAGAAGGATACAAGCAAATGCACGAGAGGTCGAAACGCTCCTGAAAGGCATCGTCACAAAGAAGGAGAGAGCTATGAAGAACGGCCGTGCCGATGATAGCGATATGCTAGGCTTGCTACTGCAGTCCAACGCCAAAGACAGCCAGGAAAACGGAAGCTCCAAACCGACGATGACCATGGACGACATTATCGGCGAGCTGAAGCTGTTCTACTTTGCCGGAATGGATACGACTTCGGTGCTGCTCACGTGGACCATGATCGTGCTGAGCATGCACCCCGAGTGGCAGGACTGCGCGAAATACACAAATATTTGGCCAAGAAAAAAAGCTACCCACCATTACCATTATGAAAAATTTAGCCCAAAATACACAAATAACTTCTTTTAATTACCCACTGTTTGCATTGTTCAGTCTGTTATTTTATTTACATATATATGATCATATCGTGTAGTGTGGAATTTTATTCTTTTATTTAAATAAATAAATATCAAAGAATAATGATTTGTATATATAAGTCGATCTTACAATATATGCATACATGTACAATAATATTGAGTTACATACTCCTATTTAAAAATATAATTGTAGATCTGGGTTTGTTCAAAGTCAAATATTCATATTTTGACTGATGATTTTTATAAATTTATAATTCTAAACACATAAATTTTATATCATATAATATTTATCATTATGAATCGCCGATCAACATAAATCTTACTCAAATTATAAAAAGCGTCGTTTGATTTTGATCAAATCCAGAGGGTAATCATTTCGAAACACGGGGAGTGGTATATTGCATCAGTTGTGCGCGTGTCCTTTGGTTGGATATATAGCAACAGTACGAGCTGGGCTCCTTCGTTGGTGGGTTCAAACTGCACTGGTTTGGGATCATATTGTTGCGTGCTGGACCGATGAAAGAGAAACAGTTCAGACTGCAAGGTTAAGCATGAAATCTACCCAAACATATACACTGCCCAACTGGACAAAGAATAACATAGAAAAGCTAGTAAACCATATCATCATATTGTTCAAATTTTGACAAGCATTCAAGGAATGTACAATAACCTAATACTAAATATGAGCAAGATGTTTAAACACACTTGATTGTTTATATAATATTGCTCAATGGCCGTGTACCCTCGCTCTTCATATCCACGTATTGTATCTCAACATCGTCATTTTCTCGTAGGAACTATCGAAAAACATAAAAAAAAATAATAAAAGGGACATCTAACAGATAAAACACATCATAAAAACATTGGTTGGGCAGGATACAATGAGACAATGATTTAGGCGCAAGAATCGCCTAGAACGGAGTTACTGATGCAAAGATACGAATGTTTAAAGGTATAGGGGCTAAACTGTGAATAAATAAGGATTCCAGGGGCTTTGACGAAAGACAACAATGGTTGAGTGAATTGCGGTTTGAATAACATGAACTTAAAGGGCTAAAGTAAAAATATGAATTCTAAGGGATTTCTGTAATTACTTTACATTGGCGAAAACAATGGAATAGGTCCACGGGACTATGGACCGCAGCTTGGGCGTCGGTCCATTGGTCCACGGTGGACTGGACGGCTTGGGGGGGGGTGGTGCCACCACATGACATGGCGAAGCCTCGCCAAAGCATGGCCGAGATGGCGCTTCCGTGCCTCGAAGCTCACCGCGAGGTTCACTAAATTAAGAGAGGATGACGATGCTCACCATGTAGTTTCTTGGCATCATGGCAACTTGAAGGTGATGTGCAGTGGCGGTTGATAGAGCTAGGCGTGACACTCGGGAAGCGAGATGTCGGCGAGGTGTATAGGGGAAGCCTCCATGTAAAGCTCGCAGCACCGAAGAATGTGATGGAGAGGTCTGAGACGGCTCGACAGCGTAGATCATCGAGCTCCATATGCATGATCACAGTTGTCGTCACCCGATTGAACGGGGTGTTCGGCAGATATTTGGATTGTGGGAGCAACATGGTTAGCGAGATCGATCTAAGAACACGCAGAGGGTTTATACTGGTTGTTGACGGTCGTTACGGACCAATTTCGACCGTCAACTAGCTCAATAAACAAGAAGGATTGGACATTCTTTACACGCACTTTATTTAAGAATAACCTATTTCCACATGTACCTCTAGATTTTAGTGTGCAGGTGGAATAAGGGAGAAATCCAGGTGAAATCATGCCCCAAGGCGACGAATCAACACTTCTACAAAACAACGTTTGCCGCGGGAATACAATTCCAAGACAAAAGGCCAAATCTCGTCAAAGTCCAACACAACTAAGGCCAAATGCACCTGGACCAGAGAAGTAGACCCAGAGGGGGAGCCACCTGCCAAAGCCCAGCCCAGGAGGGGCCAGGCACAGGTCAGCCGACCCCCCCTGGCCAGGTCGGCCGACCTGGCAGGGTGGCCCCCTGGGCCCATCTTTCTATGGCGGTTTGTAACCGACCTCTGGAGGTCGGTTCCCCCTGCATTAAATGCCACCGACCTCGGGAACCGCCTCGAAGTTGCCGACCTTCAAGGACTATATAAGGAGGGGTACCCCCCCTCCTTCCAAGACACACAATACACAAGGATCATTCCCTCCTCCTCACACTAGAGCTAGAGGCAATTCTAGGTAGTGCTAGGCTGAGTAGTGGGTTGCCCTATTGCTCCCAAAGTCTTGTGGAGAATTGGGTAGCGCTCTTGTATCCTTTCTCTCTCTTTGTAAGACTTATTATTTAATCTATGGAATACAAGTATTCATATAGTTGTTATGAGCTTGCTAGTTCTATCATGATCTTGTATGATCGTTCGTTGTTCGTTCATGCTCGTTCATCATTCGTTCTTCGTTCGTTCATACTCGATCATCGATTATTCTTGAACTTGCTTAATCGTTCATCGTTCGTCGCTCGTTCTTGAGCGACGAACGCTTATGCATGACTAAGTGCTAGCTTTGATCGCTTTTATCTAGTTTATGCTAGTTAGGCTAGTTGTTCTCATGTTTAGGCATCGGGCTCATTGTCCTGCAAAGGTGCTCTAGATTTATCACCCCGTCGATCCGAAGGGTTGGGGGTGCCTCGAGGGATCTAGAGTCGTGGTTAGTAACGCCGGCATGGTGCCGGGGTAGTCTATCCAGCCTTGGGTATGTGCGTGTCCCACGGTTTGTAGAGGTAGGTGGCAGGAAGTGACAGCCCTGTCCATCCAAAGGAACCCTCCACGTTCGGGCACGGCATAGGAGTACGTAAATAGGCCGGAGTCGCGAGGCAGACCTTGCGTATGCCGGATCTCCCGATGTTGCCTTGGCATTAGACGCTTGCTTGTGCTTGCATGACGCTAGATGATAGATAGAGGTTGTGCACGCTATATGAATGTTGTACCTTTGAAGTAGTAGCTCGCTAGTCTAACTTAGCATTGATTAGGATTGTCTCTCGCCTTTTATTAGAGAGAGTGGAATGCCTTCGTGTGTGTCACACTATCCTTATTATTATTAAACCTTACCCCTGCATTGGAATGTGGTTATATCACTAATCGTTTGTAACACCATGAACATAAGTACTCTTGTCAACCATGTCTTCCTTTGGGAAAATATAAATACGATACCCTGGAATACTCTCGGGTGAAATGCTACAACGGGTTATCCGTCCGCTTGCGGATATTCTATTTAACATGACAAACCTTATAATTCATATCTAGTACTTGTTACTAGTTGTGGATTATTTGGTCAAATAGTGCAAGTGAACAATTCCATAACCCCCGGCGTCTCCCTGCGGTCGCGTGTTTCCCGCGTGACCGTAAGAGACGCCAACAAGCATTTCTGGCACCGTTGCCGGGGAAGACATTGGTTAACAAGAATACAATGATTGTTCATGATTACACTTGATGTGGTTTAACCATTGCCCATGCAGGCTAACCTTGATCTGTTTTCTCTTTGATGTGAAAACAGGATAGTGTATGCGTGGATTCGACTTGCCGAAAAACTTCGTTGATAATCCCGAGTCACTTGTGAGGAAGACTCGACACCGCGTCGTCGTCTCCCCGCAAGTACTCTCGACAAGCGAACCCGCATCTTCCGCACCATCTACGTCAAACGTCATGGCTGAAAAGACCCTTCGTGAATATTCCGCGCCCACCGTCGCCAATGTGCCCATTGGACCCAACGTCGACGTTGGTGACGCCGGACTTAACATAAGGTCCAGCCTCATCACTATGGTGCAAGCCATACCCTTTTGTGGGAAGGCTTCCGAGGACGCCAACTCTCATCTCCAACAATTCCTAGAAATATGCAACACGTCAGGCACGGGAGAAGGCAATCAAGATGCTATCAAGCTCCGTTTGTTTCCGCTCTCCCTCCTTGGGAAAGCGAAACAATGGTTCTATGCAAACCGCGCCAATATTGACACTTGGGACAAATGTTCTACTGCGTTCCTCGCTAAGTTCTTCCCGATGGGCAAAACCAATGCTCTTCGTGGAAGAATTGCAAGCTTCCAGCAAGCAACAAATGAATCCATACCCGAGGCATGGGAAAGGCTCCAAGAATACACATCAGCCTGCCCACACCATGGGATGGAAGAATGGCTCATTCTTCAACACTTTTACAACGGGTTAACACCAACAGCCCGTGGACATATGGATGCCGCTGCTGGAGGAGCCTTCTTCTCCAAAACCGTTACTCAAGCAAAAGATCTTATAGAGAAGATGGTCTCCAATCAAGGGTGGAGCGATGATCGACTCCAAACACGCTCAAAAGGCATCCACCCTGTCAAGGAAGTGGACATGTTGTCCGCCAAACTTGACCTTCTCATGAAGCGTTTGGATGAACACACTTCAAGTGGTAGTGTTCGTGCATTGGACTCACACATGACGTGTGGAATGCGGGGATACGGGCCATATGGGGAAGAATTGCCCCCACACCCAAGAAGATGCGTTCTACATGAACAACAACAACGGGTATCGTCCAAACGGAGGTCAAGGATATAATCAAAATCAAAATAGAGGTAACAATTTTCCTGGTTTTTACAATAATCAGCCCTCTTTGAAAGATTTGGTTCTTGGCCAAGCTAAAATTAATGAATCAATCAACAAAAAGCTTGCTGCCAACGATAAAGTTTTAGAAAATATAAATTCACAGCTAGAAGGCTTTTCTTCCGCTTTCAAAAATCAGCTGAGTTTTAACAAAATGATAGAAACCCAACTTGCTCAGCTTGCTGCTTTTGTTCCTACCTCTAATTCTGGGAAGATCCCGGGGCAACCCGAGTCTTCTTTAGAAAATGTTAATGCGGTTACCACGAGGGGAGGAAAATCCACTCGGGACCCGCCATATCCTAACCATGCAGGTAACAAGGACAGGGTTGAAAAAGAAGAAGAAGACCCTTCTATCATCCAGAAAAAGAATGATGAACCAAAGGCAACCACTGGGAAAGAGGCACTAGAATTCCAAGACACTAGTTTCATGCCATTCCCACACAGAAATAAGAAGCCGAAGGTGGATGAACAATTTGATCGTTTTGTGGAAGTCATCCAAAAGATTCATGTCAACGTGCCTTTGATGGACATGGTACAAGTACCCACATATGCACGTTACCTCAAAGGCATCCTCAATAACAAGCGACCACTGCCCAAGACAGAGATGGTCAAGCTCACCGAAGAGTGTAGCGCGGCTATACTCAATCGGCTTCCAGAAAAGAAGAAAGACCCTGGTTGCCCCACCATATCATGCTCCATTGGGGCACATCACTTCGAACACGCCTTATGTGATCTTGGGGCAAGCGTCAGCGTTATGCCCAAAGAAGTCTTCGATCGATTGAGCTACACGGAGTTAACTCCTACACCAATGAGGCTACAACTAGCGGACTCATCAGTCCGCTACCCCGCGGGAATAGCCGAAGACATTCCGGTGAAAATCCGTGGTAACTTCATTCCGGTGGACTTCGTGGTGCTGGAAATGGATATTAACAAGGAAACGCCCCTCATCTTGGGACGTCCCTTCCTTAGCACCACAAAGGCCCAAATTGATGTTGGAGTTGGAGAAATCCGCCTCTACAACAATGGGAAGGAGGAAAAGTTCGAGTTTCAACCCCGAAAAGAACAATGCTCGATGATCAAGATCAAGTATGGGCCAAACCCCTCAAACATCAAAGAAGTTGAAGTGACCCCGAGAAAGACGGATAGTCTCATTGCTCTTTGGAAGCAAATTGACAAACGTGAGAACCCGTCATGGTACCAACCAAAGAAGCCCGCAACAACAAGGCCGGGGTTATGGGTCAAGAAATCGACCCTTCAAATTGAGAAGCCACCAACACAACCCAAGATCAAACAAATGTGGCAAGTAAAGAAGGTGCAGCCATCTTCATCCTCTTCTCCAAGGAACTCGTGGACCAGGTCGGCCGACCTCTGGTGGGTCCCACTGGGCCTCTGCTTTCCCGTGCTACTTAAGTTTGTTTCCCACACTCCCTTTTTGCCTACCATACCTGTCAAGTTCATTCTGAGATACGGAAATAAAACTTGACCAATTAAAACTTGGGAAAATTCCTTTTTAGCACATCTTTATATAACCCAATACTCTCCCTTTTTGTTCTCAACATGAACTTGCACACTTGTTATTACTCGCTTCATCACCACTTGCTTGTGAACAACCTATCCATAGGAACCCATGTTTTTCTAGATAATTGGCGAGTGTGATATGGTTCGATGAAATGATCTTTTGCTCAATCTACAAAGTCCTTGGGAATTTTATTTCAAAAAAGTTAAAATAGCATGGCTCGCTGCTCCTCTTTTGGTATATGATTTCCTACCAATGCCATATGTTGATCACAATTTTTAAACTTACACACATATGCTGCTTGTGTTGCAATGAGCTTTTCCAAAATTTTGTGACCCTAATGAGATACTTGTTATGCTCTCTTGATCAAGATCACGTACACGATCCACCAAAAATGCTAAACTCCTACACCGGGAGTTAGCACATCCACCCATCCAAATAAAGACACTCCTCACTTTTATCCCATTTTACCTCTCTCTCAAAATAAACAAAAGAGGGACATGGCTCTGCAAAAGAAAAAGAAGACTCACAAAAAGATGAGCAAGATAAAGAAAGAGAAAAAAAAATGCTCATGTACAGAGCATGAAAAGAAAAGAAAGAAAAATGATAGCCATGTCTCGGAAATACAAAACAAAGAGAGGTAAAATCCAATAAAGGAGTCGTCACATATAAACATCCACACATCCATCCACACATGCACTTCTTGATCAAGGTTGTTTGACTTGAATTCTCCGTGGATCCTTTCTTTTGGTTCAGCAATATTTGTGATACAAGTATGCCTCTCCTATCCCTACCTTGAGCTCCACATACAAGCCTTAGAAGTAGGACAAAAGAGGCAATGCTTTGGTAAGGAAAATACACTTTTTGAGCGATCCGAGAGAATCAATAGAGGAGCAAGAGCTATGTTGTTTATATTTTTCAAAACTCTTTCAAAAACCCCAAGGTACTTCGTGGATGAAAGCGAGGTGATTTGAGTCATGAACCGTTCCACTTTTCAATCATCCAAGAATACATGTTAGCCACCATCATGTTCGCAGGTAAAAAGGTGTGGCTTGTAATAGCTTGTGTGCAGGTTTCATTCATCAAAAGGGATGAGTCCTCCCCAATTTCCACTCATAGCTTTACTCGAGGACGAGCAAAGAGCTAAGTGTGGGGGATCTTGTTGACGGTCCTTACGACCCATTTTTACCATCAACCTTATGCACCTTTGTGAACCTAACACCATCACCAAGTGTAGACATAGGGTTTATTTCTAACAAATTCCACAAGTCTTGGTGAATTATGAAGTACAGGTGCAATCCATACAAAAACAGGGGAAAACATGCACTAAACGTGGACTTTGCAATCGACGGATTTTCCCCGGACTGAAGAACTTAGTCCAAAAGCCTAAAACCACAGAATCAGGCTTCAAGATCAAGCAATGCACGTGGTTTAGGCAAGTCCACAGGCCAAGGAAGCAGCCAGAGGAGGACCAGGCCCAGTGGGGCCCAGGCCAGGTCGGCCGACCCCCTCTGGCCAGGTCGGCCGACCTGCCAGGGAGGCCCCACTGGCCCATCTTTTTATGGCGGTTTATCACCGACTTCTGGAGGTCGGTTCCCCCTGCATTAAATGTCACCGACCTCGGGAACCGCCTCAAAGTTGCCAACCTTCCAAGGCTATAAATAAAGGGGCACCCCTCCCTCTCAACACACACCACAAGACGCAAGACTCTCCAATAGAGCTCCACTCCAATCCTTAGGCTGAGAGCCTTTTGTACACTAGTAGAATAGGAGAGAGGGCAAGGGAGAGAAAGGAATGTTCCTTCCACTTTGGTGGAGGTTTAGTTCTATTTCTTTACCTTGGCGTGTAAACACTCTTTGTGATTTATACGTGGTGATTATTTATCTAGCGAGCAATATTACTTTACTAGGCGTAATTCCTGTTATACTTGTTTACGGGATCATCGCTCCGCAAGGGGTGCTCTAGCCTTCTAAATTCAGCTTTGGGCCGAGGTTAGAGTAGTAATCAATGGCATAGACGTGGTGTCTAGGCTAGAGGTTACCTTTGTTTGCTGTGTGCTCCACGGTTTGTAGAGGTAGGCGGCAGGAAGTGACATCCCTGTCCGTCCAAAGGAACCCTCCACGTTCGGGTACATAGTAAAGCTACAGGTCGGAGTGGCTTGGCAGACCAGGCCTAAGCCGGCGCCCGAAGTAGACAAGTAGAGCTTGAGTTCGTCTATCCTCTAGGATAACTAGATTTAATCACCCTCTCGATCCTAGTTTGCTAGTTGTCTTGGTTGTCCTTGGGTAGAACTTGCCCTGCGGTAGAATAACTCCGTTCCTTGGGGAAAACAAATACGATACCTTGGAATACTCCCGGGTGAAGTGCTACAACGGTATTCCGTGCGCTTGCGGATTTATCTGTGACGTAAGAAATACCAACAACTGGTTCAGGCCTCCCGAAGGATAAAAACCCTACGTCCAGTGCGATCTTGTATAATGTGGCAGCCTTTGCGTTAGGGTTTCGCAAGGTGCCAGATAGTCTTCCCTGTAGGGGTTACATGAATATTTATAGGCTAGTTACCGCCTATCAGAGTCCTTCCTAAAACTACAATGTTCCTTCCACGTATCTAACAAGGAGATCGTATCCTTCCCGCACATCATGCCGTGTCAGAGAAGTCTTCGGAGAAGTATTAAAATAGGGTTCGGAATATCTGGAAACTAGCGCTACGACATAAACCCCTGAACATGTCACTTGGCATCCTCATTTTCAGATGAGAATATGACGAGGGATATGTTCTGCCATCAACCTAGGATCCAGATGTCCCGAGCCATCAACCACCATCTCCAGAAAGTAATATCTTCGGAACAAGTGCCTTCCGGATTCCGAACACCAGAACCTTGGTCCACCTTCTTCTATTCTCTCCGAAGAACCTTCCAACAATAAAAGGAGCCTTGACTTGACAGATCAAAATTTGTCTTTACTGTCTGACCAATCTGACGGAATCTTCAGCGATGCATCACCTCGTCTTCCTGTACTCTTGGAAACTCGCAAAGTAATTACTTTCCCACTTGACCTTTCGAGCAACTGAAACGCCGCCCCTCAAGGCTATAAATCCGGGGGTCCGGCTACTCCAACATCATCTTCTCCACCAGTTTCACCATGAGGCGCAAGAGATGCGTCAACCCTAGGTTTTCCCGGTGGCTCAACACCAATTTCACCGGTGCATCCGGTTCTTCTTCCTCTGCTCCCTCCAACGAGAGCCCGGCGACTAGCCCTCCTGAGCTTGCTGATCCATCAGCCCCTCCTCCTCCTCCAACAGAGGCGGCGGATTACGGGCTTCCTTGTCATACCCCAATTTCTGGAGCATGTTGTGCATCATATATCAGTCCCTGGATCAGTAGCTGATACGCACAGGAACACAGATATGGTAATCAAAAGCATACTTCGTATAAGTAAATAGTATAGTACCTGATTTAAAGCCCTTAGTGGCGGTACGACAAGGATTTCCGAAGTATCCTAGTCCTTCCGACCAATTAATGGCTGAGCAGACAAAGAGCGGACAACACGACCCAAGCCACAGGCAGACTTGAGATGCAGGAACGAAAACCAGACGTCGTCGCTTCCTACGGAGGCTTCTCTGACTAAAACCACAAATACAAGAGCGTGAGTACATAAGGTACTCCGCAAGCCCTACACTACACAGGGGTATATATATACATGCATATTTGGTCTTAGCAAGGAGAAGGCGGTATGGTTCCTTTGCCGAAAATCCGTTTTGATGCAGGGTTCACTAAAGCAGTCAAGGATTTACAGATCAAAACAGGAGATTTCATTGTCAATATTTTAGTTGGTTGGCCTTGGGGGAGTATATACATTCCCGCCAGTTTCCAAGTTTTAATTGGGCCTTCTGACCTCAAGGATCATACCGACCCGGCATCCATGCCAATACTTCCAAAACACGGGTTGTCTACAACCCACTCACACGTCAAGGATAGAGAGAGGTGGCTAATCTCAAAAGCGCATAACCATAATGTGCCATATGCCGTGGCAACGTCCATCCGGATGAATTGTTATCCTCTGCAGAGGTTGTACAGCTTTCCCCACGGGCTATGGACTCTTGTACGGAGAGTGACATAACGCTTAGTCCATCTTCTCTGAGCACTTTGCAAAACCACCACGGAATCACACTCAGGGGCCTGTGACAATGAATTGTCACACTACGGCACAACACACCTTTAACAGGTGCATTCGTGCTCCCGCAACGAGTTGCAGGATCCATGTACAAACAGGGACAGGCGGCTTTCCCATGCACCGACAGTGGGTTCCGCGACCAGACCACGGGTACGTTTCCCGGGTCTTCTCCTGAGCTTCCGTTGCTACTACCAGCCCCCGGTGGTGTTACAAGTGTACCCAAGAAGGTAGGATAAGTCCTGCCCATTCAGGTTCCGTGGTTGTACGGGAATCATTAGGTTTACGGTCAAGAGAACCGGTCCTTATGTGTCCGGGCAAGCACCATATCCCACACTGGTGGGCTTTCACACTATCCACATCACCTCATCAGTGGTCTTGCCCGCAGTCCAACCCATTCCCATCATCAGCTCCATCTTCATCACCTAACACGGTTGTGCTACTCCCATACCCAAGTATTTACTCACACCACCAAACTCATTTAACACATTTTCAAAAGCAAGTGTGTGAGAGGTGTGGCAATGTAGAAACATTGCGAGGGGTCCTAAGCATTTCTATTAGCAAGGAAATTGTACCATCATAGAAATGATGGAACTGTCCTAGGGTTGTCAAGGAGAGGGGTAAACAAGGGTAATCAAGGGTTCTGGTATTTATGCCTATATAGTGGCATCATTACCAGCAAACAAGTGGGTCATAGCTACACAAGCACTAAAATAACAAGCAATGCATATTACTAGAACAGGCTCTATAGGTGCGATGCGAAAACAATAGGTTCAATCATGATCAAGGAGATGTAGAGCTTGCCTGACAAACGCTTTCCTAATCTTCGAGTTCTGGGTCCTCGGGCTCTGTTGTCGAAGTCGAGGTCTTCGAGTCTTTCCTTGGAGCTTGTATCTTCTGAATCTTCCTTGAAGCTTGAGTTCTTATAGAATCTTCCTCGAAGCTCGAGTTCTTCCAGATCTTCCTCGTTTCTCGTGTAATCTAGCGTATAAAGCTAAAGCGTATAAACAAACTACCGCGAAAGAAAATAAGGATCGGAAAAGAACCAGATAAGCTCCAATTAAACTCTGATTAAGAACCAGAAGAATTCCAATGAAGAACAAGTGATATGAATTATGCATGATGCAGCATATTTAATGCAGGGCATGTTATGCGTCATAGGTGATATACCTGGCCTTGTAAGGGCCATATTCACCTAGACAAGTTATTAGTTTCTTATGTTCTCTAATATATGAACATGGGTGTGTGGGTATGCATATGAGCTCTGCTAGTTGAACACCTTAGGGTGAAGATGATGAGATGCACATGATTGATTGATGGTGATTGCGTGCATATCTAATATGCAAGCTTCTATATTGTTTCTATAAAAGAACATGCATGAATGCAGGTGAAAGTGTATGCAGCGGGTGTACGTGATTATGCCTGATATGAATGCATGACCGCGGATAGAATGCCAAAATCGAATAAGGGAAAAAGGCAATTGAAATATCAGATAACTCCAATAAGATCCAATAAAAGATTAATTATAAGAGTAGATCCATAGATCAAAAGGAATTGGGCGAGGGTACTAGGTTAGGTTTGTTCAACCGGGGGTTGATTTAGATTAGGTTCGAGATTACGTTTGTGATAAGAGAAGGGTACTAGGTTGGAAGTGAAATGGTACGATTGATCGCTAGGTTTAATGCTAGCGAGCAAAAGAATGAATATGTCATATAGAGATGAAGTGGGCTGGGTGTTGTGATAAGGGAGATACCAGGCAAAATAGTATCACATAACTGATTAGATTTAGGTGATCAAATGTTCGGGACATGCGAGATCAACATCGCATGTTCTGCTGAGAAGATATAATAGGTGAGGGGTATTTTGGGTGTTGATGATTTATAGACTTGATATGAGGCTTCAAGAACAGTACCATGAGGTACTTCGCGATTTCACGAACTCGTGGGCGCGAAAATCACCCAAAACGGAGTTCGGATTAAAAAGGTATGGGCGTTTGAGGTTCTAAGGGCTTCGTTGTAATTATTAAAAAGGTTTTGAGGGCTTAAAAGTAATTACAGAAAGATCTCAGGGACCAGTCTATAATTATAAGAAGTTTGGGGGTTTAAGTGTAAAGAGCGATTCTCCAGTGCGGTCGGCATAAACCGGCGTAGACATGCGACGAGCAAATCCCGTAACGACACGTGGCAGTCAATATTTCCGCCTCAAAATTATATTTTTTTTCGCTCGAGGGTACCATGGTCATTTCACCGAGAGTTCTGTGCGGCATCATTCGTAACAGTCTAACCTCGCCGTCGTCGCCGTCGACGACGAATGTGGCCATGACATCCCGGTGAGAGTCCAGCGAGTGGGGTTTGGTAAACCAGCGCCGCAGCGTCATCGTTGCCGGAGACAAGGAAGACCGGTGGAGGCGCTGGTTTACACAGAAACTGCTTCGTTTACACCTTGGTGGGTTACGTCTAGTGGATCTGTTCCAAAATATTGTGCTATGTCTCCTGCACAAACGATCCTTCGCCGATTAAACCGGCCGGCCTAACATTAGAGTTACGTAAGGAATCCATTGTTTACGCGTGTCTACTCCGGCGATTTGGCTCGTCTCACGTATGACTCCAGGTGGGCCAATAGCACAGACGATCCTCCCGAGTTGTTTACTCATTTTGGTCTTATCGATTACTTACCGCGAAGAAAAGTCTGAGTGTTCGACATGCCGCATATGATCTCTATCGCGCTGCCCCTGGTTTTTACAGGCCCACAACCAGACCTTTTAGTTTGCCGGTGGACCCTCCGTATTTTCTGTTATTTCGTTAACATTTCCAAAACCGTATTGCATGTTAGACCCTGTATGACTTAAAATTACACAACTTCAAGATTTAATTTTTGTCAGGAACCCTTATAGTGTACCGAAAATACACGGATGTTCGATCGACCCGTACCGTGTGTCGAAATTACATTTTAGTCTGACAAACGCCATATGAGCCGTTCAGACGTTTCCATGGCGTCACAAAATATATGGGCCTGTCAGAGTAATCGATATTCTCACTATCTACATGGTGAGTAAACCATAGTCTCAGCAGGTTCCGTAGTCCATCGTTCCCCTTGCCCATGTAACAATAAACCGTCATTCAGATCAGGTCTACGCACAACAGCGCGCGCAACCTCTGTAAGCCATGTCCACGAAGCTTAATAAGCCAAATGTAAACGAAGGTATAGCGCACAACAGCACTAGTCGCTGTGCATTGCGCACCGTTGGATATACGTGCGTAAACTTTGGAAAAGACGGGCGCAGCGCGCGTAAACAGGCGATAGAGCCAGGGCAAGCAAGGAGGAAGAGCTCGAGGCTCGCGGTGAACAAGGCATCTGGTAATGGCATCGCTGCAGCTGACGCGGTCGTGGCCACTCTGGTAGTAAACCATTGGACTCGCCAAACTAAAGAGGCTACGCACAACAGGGCGCGCAACCTCTGTAAGCCATGTCCACGAAGTCTAATAAGCCAAATGTAAACGATGGCACAGAGACAGCACCAGTCGCTGTGCATTGCGCACCGTCGGATATACGTGCGTAAACTTTGGTTTACTACGGACAAGCGCAGCGTGCGTAAACAGGCGATAGAGCCAGGGCCCGCCAAACTAAAACAGTTGTCGGGAGCCAACCACCGAAACGGAAGCGTAAACCGTGGTCCCGTGCCCGTGTGTCGGCCCAAGGAGCCAGTGGGCCGAGGACGGACGCCGCGGCCCAGCCAGGCCGCGGAGGTCGAATGAAAAAGAGGGAGCCCATCCCCCCTCCGCGCCGCCAAGGCCCTTTGTGAGCCGGTGGCGCTGCGCCACGTGGCTACCCGCGGCGCACCTGAGGAGAGGACGCGCCCCAGCGAGTGTTCCAGATCTTCTCTCCTCCACATTCAACAACGGCTCGTCCCGCCACAGTAATCTCTCCATCTCGCCCTATCTCCGTGACAGCGCGAACCCATGCATGCATTTCGTAAGTATTTGTTTGACCCGGCTGGAGTACAGACGGTGCCTGTGCTCTCCCACGTCCACGTGTGACACTTCAATTCTTCATTGTTGCACGGACACGTTTGAACACCGCGCGAGTGTAGAGTCTTGCACCGTGCTTGCTCCCGCACGGCCGCCGTCGCCGCAGGTCTCTCTGGAGCCCAGCTCGCGGTGCCGCTAGCCGCCGTGCGCCGGCCCGCTCCCCTCGCATTTGTGTGCGACCCTTGGCTTAATTACGGCCATTAAATGACGTAAGGCACGACCACAAAGCCTTCCAAGGCCAGGACGCTCGTATCACGAGATAACTAGCTACGCTTTGCATCCACAGCTAGAGAGATCGAGATCGAGCAATGTAAGTCAATTGCGCTGCCAGCATGCATCATACATCTGCAGCCTGCAGGTTGTGAAGAGTAGCAAGGAGGAAGAGCTCGAGGCTCGCGGTGAACAAGGCATCTGGTAATGGCATCGCTGCAGCTGACGCGGTCGTGGCCACACTGGTAGTAAACCATTGGACTCGCCAAACTAAAGAGGCTACGCACAACAGGGCGCGCAACCTCTGTAAGCTATGTCCACGAAGCCTAATAAGCCAAATGTAAACGATGGCACAGAGACAGCGTCTTCGTCCAGATCAAGTTGAACTGACATGGCATCCACACCATGATCGGCATCCTCACCGTGCTTGGGAAACTTTCCCTTCGGATAGACATACAGTTTCCACTTCCTGTTGCCTGCCCTGAACGGATACTGAAAGCGCTCTCCTACACTTGCGGAGAGCAACTTATCTTCCCTGAGCTTGATTACGAAGGATCGGTCTGCGAGGGGCTTGACTTCCATGGTTGCGGCTACGCGATGCAGTTGCAGGGGAAAATGGTTGCGGGTGGTCGATGCAGTAGCAAGGGGAAATGATTGTGGGTAGTCCATGCAGTTGCAGGGGAAAATGGTTTCGCAGGGAGAAGCGGGGTGAAAACGGGTTGATTTATACACGAGTCGTGACTTCTCGGTTCGTCTTCCGGTTCACATTTAGTGGGCGCGTCGCTGGGAATCGTGCCTGGTGGACTCAACAGTCCCGTCTCCTCGTCTTCCAAAAGAAATGTTCTTTGAAATCTCTATACTACATAAAAATACAGCGTGGTGGAGGAATGTCATCAGTTGTATCGCCATTCAAATCGTCGCGTCTCTTAATCGAGGCGTCGCGACGCGGAAACAAAAGGACAGTGATGCGCGCGCGGTTAAGTTATTCATCCAATCAGGTCACTCTTTTGGAGATCGAAGGATGCGTCGTGGTTGGGACACAAGAGGACAGGGTATACGTGCGTAAACTTTGGTTCACGCAAGATGGGCGGGGCTCGCGTAACCAGGCGATAGAGCCAGGGCCCGCCAAACAAAAACTGTTGTCAGGAGTAAACCACCGTAACGGAAGCGTAAACCGTATCCCGTGCCCGTGTGTCGGTCGGTGTACTGGGGAAAGGCCTCGGCTCAAGGAGCCAGTGGGCCGAGGATGGACGCCGCGGCCCAGCCAGGCCGCAGAGGTCCAATGAAACAGAGGGAGCCCACACCCATCCGCGCCGCCAAGGCCCGTGTGAGCAGGTGGCGCTGCGCCACGTGGCTACCCGCGGCACACCTGAGGAGAGGGCGCGCCCCAGCGGGTGGCACTGCCAGCATGCATCATACAAAATCTGGCCCATGGAAACGTCTCAATGGCTGACTTGGCCGTAGTCAGACCCAAATGTAATTTTGAGACTTGATATGGGTCCATCTAACATCCGTGTAATTTTGGAACACTCTAAAGGGGTCCTGAGTAAATTGTACTTATTACGGTTATGTAATTTGCAGGAAAAATAGGGCTTAACAAGTAATACAGTTAGGGAACTTCAACAAACTAATAACAAATACGGAGGGTCCATTCGCAAACAAACCCTTCTCGCGGATCATCTGCGGCAGGGCACCTGAACCCAATGTTTCGTATGGTCGGTAAACGATACGATGAAATGAGTAAACGGCTCGCTAGGATCGTCTGTGCCATTGCCGTGCTGGAGTTATACATGAGGCGAGTTAAATCCCTAGCGTTGACACGGCGTAAACAATGTTTACCTTACGTAAGTCAACGTTACGCTCGGCCGGTATAATATGCGGCGGATCGTTTGTGCAGACCACATAGCACACCGTGTTAGCACATATCCACTAGACGTAACCGACCGAGCGTAAACGAAGCTATTTCTGTGTAAACCAGCACCGGCGGCGGCCTGCATCTTCTCTGGCAACGATGATGCCGCCGCAACGACGATGAGTCAATGAATGAACCTTATGCGTTGGTACATCAGACCAAATGAACGGACTTCACGACATTTTTAGTCGATCGGTAGGGTTCAATCATGTGCGGATCGCCGGAATCGAGACATGTTGACGTCGCCGGCATGGTCCAATTTCGGGACCGGGAGACCACGTCGACGTTACGGTGCACGTTCTGAACGCGGCGAGACCACGTCGACATTACGGTGCACGTTCTGAACGCGGCGGGTGCTATGTGGGTGCTGGTTGCAAAATGACGACGCTTGCGGCTCGTCGGAGTCGAGCCGACATGTGGACGTCGCCGGAGTCGAGCCGACATGTTTGCCGGCATGGTCCAATTCCGGCACCGGGAGATCACGTCGACGCTACGGTGACGCGGCGGGTGCTATGTGGGTGCTGGTTGCAAAATGACGACGCTGCCCTTTAGGAGGTGTTTATGTCGCACTCGTAAAGGGTCTACGCGGTGGGAGTAGAGGTTGCGAATAACACCGCCTAATGGGGACACATGGCGTCTTCTCATTGGGTGACCGCACTGGAGAATTCACGAAGTGTAAAAAGATAAGGGCTAAAACATAATTACAGAAAAATTTAGGTACTTTTCTGTAAAAAGGCAGGGCTTAAACATAATTACAGAAAAGCTCGAGGGTTTATCTGTAAAATGTACAGGGTTGGGAATTTCCTGGGATTTATGGATTTATTTTTGTATTGGAAAACCCATGGACTCAGTCCACGGGCTCTGTGGACCGTGCTGGGGCGGCAGTTCACGGGTCCATGGTGGACCATGGGCGAGGTGCGCGGTGGCGGGTGGCCGGAGACCTCACCGGCGGCGCGTCCGAAGGGCTAGGGGTGGTGGGACCTCGTCGCGGAGATGGAGTGCATGACGGGGAAGTTGTGGATGGTACGTGTCGTCGACGGGAAGCAGTAGAGTGGCGGCGAGGGCTCGCCGGAGAGGGGAGAGGCGCCGGTGGGCGAGGGGGAAGGCTGTGCGCGTGCGAGGAGAAGAGGAAAGGGAGGTGCGCGAGAGAGAGGGCGCTGCGGTGAAGCTCACCTCAGGTGCGTCTTGGCCGGAGGGCAGCGGAGGGCGGCCGGAGCCGGAGGGGAAGACGGCGACGAGGAGCTCGTCGTGGATCTCCTCGCTCGGGCCTCGGTTGGGCGACTGAGGGGTAGGCCGAGGAAGAGCAAGCCTCGGGGAAACTCGAGGGCGAGGAAAGGGGAAGGAAGTGTGCTTCCGCGGCGGCCAGAGAGCTTGCCGAAGAGTTCGTCGGCGCGGAAGTGAGAGAGCAGAGGAAGAGGAGGCTCGCGGGCGCGGGGATGAAGGGGCTCGGCCCGTTTTATGGCGGAGGAGCCGTGGCGGCCAAGGCATCGGCTGCGTAGCCGCTACGGCGTTGCCCGGCAAAGCAGCGGGAGCGGCGGAGGCGGGTCGGGGTGGTAGGGGCCGGCGGGCGGCGGCGCGCCGCGTGGAGGAAGAAGAAGCTGACCGCCGGGGCCCACATGGCGGTGAGAGAGGGGGACGGGAACGCGGCTGGGCTGGTGTGCGCGCGTTGGGCCGGAGGGGAGAGGGGCGCGGCCCACTGCCGAAAACAAAAGGAAGAAAAAGAGGAGCGGGCTGGGCCGGAAGGGGTTTTCGGCCCGAGAGGTTAAGGTAAAAGAAATTGGCTTTCTTTTTACTGGGTTTTGAATTTGAAAGGATTTCAAATTCAAACAAACACAAAGATTGAATAAACACTCAAAATAGAGACAATAAAATCCAGAAATGCACATGGTGAAGTTTTTTTTGCAAAATTTCAAAATCAAAGCCTTTTATTTAATTTGTTGTAAATTCACAATGGATCATATTTTTAGTAGATTTAAATGAAT